>JAPMOQ010048006.1:1999162-2058795 GCA_026543055.1 Argiope trifasciata | reverse complement strand
TGATATTTATTTCAAAAATATGATCATAAATTAAAATTTCGAACTACTGTTTGCTTTCGACTAAAGTGAAGCCAGATTTTTTTAAATCTAAACAAACAAACAAATAAATAATTTTTGTAAATATTTATTTTTAATATTAATTTAAGATAAATATTTTGAATTGATAACCAATGAAAAATTTATTTTTTTATTACTTGTCACATATTTCATGAAATCATATCTTAGTTAAAATAAACACTTTCGATCAGAATAAACATATTTTTAGGGCTTCTCTAATTTCTTGAAATATTCATAAATTTTCAAATTTAAAACATAAGCAGTCTCATCCCAATATGCGTTTTGCACTTGAAATTATTGCACTTGAAAAGGCGAGAAAAGGATTCTTTAAATGAAAATGATTCAGAATTTCAAAAATAAACAAATCTTAGTACATAAATCATATTGTTTGCTTATTTGTACCTGCATAAACAAAATCATGTTCTTATCCTCAAATTGCTTCATCTGAAGTATGGTCTAAATACTCTACTGAAGAGCTTTGTATTATTTCCATTTCAGCCAGAAGTTTAGTAAAAAAATAAGCCTTATTTTCTAATTTTCCCTTTTTCTCCACTTTTTAACTATGCAAAGAGGATATGGGTCGAATTTTTAACTTAATAAATCCAGAAAAAATCAAATATTATGTTTTTTCCTTTAGTATTTAAATCGAATAAGTAAATTAAGCTTCATATCATGTATTTTATATGTTAATTTTAGTTAGCTGATTGAAATAAGCACTATTATAATTAATTTCCTTGATAGATTTAAAATGAAGCGTAGATTTTTTTATCACTTGGTTACAATTGTTCTTAAATACACTTTTGAAGTATCTTTATCCCACTTTTTAATCCTTCAGTAATCAAAATGCCCTTTATTATTCTTATTTTTAACAGCTATGTAAAATTTTGAATCATCATATCCATTCTTTCAAAAGAAATATTTTATCCCATTTTATATTTTAATATAATTATTTAAGCACATTAAAAAGTGAAAATTTTATAATTTTTAATCCAAATACATGGTCATTTACTGTTAGATTAGTTCACAGATAAATAGAAGAATATCGCATAGAAGAATTTACCTTTCATTCCAAGAATATCACAAATATGTCAGTTTCATTTTAATGCATATTAATAATGCAAGCAGCTCATGAATATAACATCCTGTCTAAATTATTTAGGAGGCTTATGACATCAAAATGAGCCCTCAAAGGATAAATTTGGGAAATAACTATAAACAGTGTAACGTTAATAAAATAAGGAAACTATGAATAAAATAATACATTCTTTAATAATCAAGATCATTATGCTAATGTTAATAACATTCGCATCAACCTGTCCATACTAATGATGAAAATCATTCTTCTGTCAGCATAACTGAATAGGATAGATTCATGATTAAGCGCCTAAATTTCTTACCGTCAACAGACCTTTTACCTTTTGGTTCATCATGTATTATTTAAATTATGGTTGATCGTTCTTTTTTTGCGTAAACAATATTCATAGAGAAAGTTTTGTAATCACCAAAAAGATTGATCCAAAATTTTGATGATATCCCTAGAGTCCGGAAATGCCAGCTTTTGATTTTTATCAGCCTTTCCAACTATTAACCCTTTGTTTTATTTTCTTTACTATCTAACAAGATGACACCTTCTCTTTTGGGAATATTTTCTTATTTTAATACAAATGGAAATCCATTAAATACTTGACTTATCTATGTATGCGAAGTAATTTTAATACTGAATTATAATCGTTATGAATGGTTTATTTTTTGCTTACAAATATCAAAATTCGATAAATCGATGCACATATGGCACTCGTGCAAAACAGTTAAAAGGTTAATGAAACGCTCCAACTATTAATGAAAGAACCTCACAAAACCAGAACAGGGGAATATTACTCCAAAACTGCACATTTCTATTCATGAGAAATTTAGATTCGAACTCTGGAATTCGGATTTAAGATATCTGTTTTTTCCTCTACATACGCTTGTATACTACAATTCAGAAATGCAGCAGGTTAAATAGCTGTAATTTCGCAACATCCATCACCAGCATAGTAAAAAAGTTTCAAATTTCCCACAAAATTATTGAAATTTTAGCTGTTAAATGCCATGTTCATTCTTAGATGTGAGAACATGATAAGTAAAAAAAAATGATAAAAACTACGTAAAAGAAATTTGAAAAATAATAAAAACTAGGTAAAAGAAATTTGGCTCGGGTTTTGACATCAAAATTGAAAGAATTGTTTATTAAATCCTGGAGCTGAACAAAAAGTCAAATTCTTACTCATTCTCTTTATACAATGAAGATAAACACAAAATGCATCATAGTATGAATGTATACGAAGAAAAAACGCCAGCTTCTTCGGGTTGCTATGATTAACCGAACACAAATGCATTTTCGAAAATTTAAGTATTTCACTGATATAATCACAAGAACTGGAAACAATAAATGTTTTTATATGTTGCGGCTTTACCGTTAGACAATAAATTCTTTTGGATAACTGAAGCAATCTCAAAGATATATTTGTGTTCGTTGCCATATTTCTCAAGGACAGTTTCATACAACGTTTCTATCTCCCCAAAAAAATCGATTCATCTTTTCCTCTTTCAACGTTCTCATTTTATTTACTAAATTTGGAAGCTAAGAGTGTACGGTTCGTTACATCTTTGTTCAGCAGAAATCTTGATCCAGCGTTTGCAATTGCCTTCTTTGTAACATCAACTAAAATGAATTGAATCTAAAATTTTCAGTCCTTCAGGGCTTGACTATCCTCCAAATCTTTCAAAGAATGGTTTCTTGAGTCAAAAATACGAAATTTTACAGCAATTCAAACTTTCTTTTTGAACAAGTAAAAGAGAAACATAACTTTAAAGAAATTCTTCTGAAGAGTGTTTTGCTAACAACTATCACTCAAATACATATTTAAACGTAAACTCGGTTGTATTTAGGGAATAAAAACTTTGTGGTGCTCATGTTTAAAACTGGCTTGTATGTAGCATTCCTAGTTTATAAAAATATATTTGTTTTATAAGAGTTATGAACTGTTTTCGAAAAGAGGAAAATCATAAAGTTAGTAACTGTTGCATTTCAGAATTTTTTGAGAAAACATATTTTTTTACTACAATGTATTTTCGCTGTGTAAAATGGTAAATAAGGAAGGAAAACTACTGAGGCTAAAGAATCGATAAAAAAATATAACATTTTGAAAAGTTGCCAAACTATGCCTTTCGGTAATGTTGAGTTCATAACTATCAAATATATCATCGAAAACATGAAACTTATTTGGAAAGCTTTAATCATACAGTCTCAATTACAAGTTCTACGTTTTCAATATATTGCTATTTCTATTTCCTTAGCTTCAAATGAAAACTTAGGATTAAGTCACAGTCATCATTTCTGGAAAAAATTCCTACATCATTTCTACTTCTAAAAGGTAGATTAAAATAACACGATTTTTAATGTTTGCCTTAGAATCTATGGTATGAAGCTCTGTAAAATATTTCTGTAAATCATCAACTTAAAAACATTGAATTATGTATACATTTGATTATAATTATGTTAAACATTATAAAAGTAACTAAGTAGTTTTAAAATTAAATAATCATATCTAAAAAATCACATAATACATGATTTTTAATTTTATCATAATTTTCATTGCTATCATATAAAAAAGAATTTGGAAGAAATATTAATATTTTTATTGCTTTGTTAAAGAGTTAATGTTTGAATAATTTTAAACATGCATATTGAATCTTCTCTAAAATTTTATGCTTTTTAGTCAAAAATTTATTTTAATTACTTAAATTAAATCTAAATTTAAATTGGATACTCACTTTCATTTTAGAACATAGCTGAAATTCGTATTATGAATATATCGTATTTATGGATATATCGTATATCAAAAATTAAAACACAAGGAGTATTTTAATGATATTTAAACATAAAATATTATTATTTTTGTTTAAAAAAACGTTTAAATATAAATTTTTTTCTGAAACATTTTTTTGAATTATTCCTTTTATTTGATAGCATAAGCCATAGAAATTTCGATAAATAATGTTAAAACAGAAATTTGACTTTTAAGAAATATTTTTCGATTCATTTTAATATATCTCATCTTTTAATAATTTTCATAGGAAATAGATATTAGTTAAACATTATTTTTCTGTTTTTATCGTTGTATTCAAAGTTTATGGCGACTTACCATAAAGAACGATAAAAGGCAGAATGATTTTTGATAATTAGGAAATATCCTCTAGGATAAATCTTATTTCTACACCCTCTAGATATGATCATAGAAGCGTCTTAATTGAGGCATTGATGATATCCATCTCAATCCCAATAAAAATCCTTATTATGAGCAGATCTTCAGCAATCACTGCTCAACGCAGTTAAAGTACAATGAAATTTCCCTAGGATTATGTCAATCGAATCACAATAACGCTTATCCCAAAAATTATATAAGGAAAATGATATAAGGATTCTCCCAAAAATTATATAAGGAAAGACAAAGTGAAAGTTAGAGTAAAGCAAGAGAAAATGATATTTTTCATTTAAAAGGAGATCCAGTAATTCGTTTCTAAAAAATATTTAATAGTTTTAAAACGTCATGTAATTAATAATTAAATAGTAAATTAGTTTTATGAATAAAGGTCTATTTTTAATAATTAAATAACTAAAAACTGCAAGAATAATTATTTCAATTAGCAGTTTTCATAAACAATTAGTATACAGTATTAATAATACAACAAATGCACTATAAAAATTTCAATAAAGTGGACTGTGTAGCGTGTTTAAAGCCCTTTAATAAATTCAGAAATTTCTTATTTTTATACACTGATGGAAAAAAAATCCCAACACTCGGAAAAAGCTGTGTTAGATAAACGAAATTTCGTAGGCGTGTTTATACATCTGAAAGATGACGTCGATTCAAATTTCGAGCTACACGCGTAAGTGTGGCTCTAGTAGCGACACTATAAACATGCAAATGAGGTTTGCATTAAATAAGCGCTGTAAGGTTCGTGATCGTTATTTACAGTTGAGATTTGACGTAGTGGGTTAATGTTAGTCAAGGATGCCTCTGAAAAGACGAAGAAGCCATTATCAACAGCTCACTGAGTTTGAACGAGGTCGTGTTGTAGTGCTACGAGAAGGTTGGTTTTCTTTCCGCGATATTGCTGAAAGACTTGGCAGGAATGTATCCACTGTGCATGAGTATTGGCAGCAGTGGTCAAGGGAAGGTACTGCCTCAAGAAGACCAGGTTCCGGGCGGCCACATGGTACTACTGAGAGGGAAGACCGTCGTATTCGGCGTATGGCTGTGGCTAATCGTACTGCGTCTGCAGCCGAAACTCGAGCTGCAGTTGGCACCACAGTGACACAACGAACTGTTACAAATCGGTTACTGCAAGGACAGCTCCGAGCCCGACGCCCTGTACAGTACATTCTATTGACTCCAAGCCACTGCCGTTTGCGACTTGAGTGGTGTCAAGCTAGAGCTCATTGGAGGACGGAGTGGAGATCTGTTGTGTTTTCTCATGAAAGCCGGTTCTGCCTTGGTTGCAGTGATAGCCATTTATTGGTTAGAAGGAGGCCAGGTGAACGCCTGCTAGTGACCTGTCTGCGGCCTAGACACACAGGGCCTACTCCTGGAGTCATGGTTTGGGGAGCAATTTCGAATGACAGCAGGAGCACTCTCGTGGTTATCCCACGCACCCTGACTGCAAATTTGTACGTCAGTCTAGTGATACAACCTGTTGTGCTGCCATTCATGAAAAGCATTCAAGGGGGTGTTTTCCAACAGGATAACGCTCACCCTCATACCGCTGTTGTAACCCAACATGCTCTACAGAGTGTCGACATGTTGCCTTGGCCTACTAGATCACCAGATCTTTCTCCAACTGAGCACGTATGGGCCATCATTGGACGACAACTCCAGCGTCATCCACAACCAGCATTAACCGTCCCTGCATTGACCGCCCAAGTGCAACAGGCATGGAACTCCATCCCACAAACTGATATCCGACACCTGTACGACACAATGCATGCACGTTTGCATGCTTGCATTCAAAATTCTGTCGGTTACATCGGTTACTAATGTACCAACATTTCACATTTGAAATGGCTCTTCTCGCCAATGGCTCTACCTGTGATCTTGAAACTTTAATCAATTAAATATGTTACCTAGAAAAATGTATTCCTAAAATTTCATTACTGTACAATAATTTTTCTTGGTGTTAGGATTTTTTTTTCTATCAGTGTATTTAGATTGAATGTTTTATATAGTGCTCTAGTTTTCAAATAAATTTAAATAAGATCTTTAAAAAATTATTCATTTTCCAGCTCTGAGGTCATTGGACTGATATATTTGAGTAATGGGATTTATTTATTACAAGATTTAGTTCTGTCTCCGGTATAATTTGTCTCCAGTTCACTGGATCAAGTAATGAATGCAGTACGGATTGATAAATTTCATGTCCAGTTAAATAAGGCACAAAAAATATTACTAATATTCACTGACAAAATCAAGTATGCACTTTTTAAAATAAATAAATTAATAATGAAATTTTTTTTCTTATCTTTAAATTGTGTTTCAGATTAATTTAATGGACTCTTTAGGATAAATTCAAACACATCAGGAAATAAATCAAATACATGATTCCGTTTTTACAAACCTTAAACTAATCAAGCTTAATAAGCAGTATATTTTTATTGAAATCATTGATGAATAAAAGGAAAGCCTTTTTGATCTCCGAATGAATTGGGGAGCTATAATCAATTGGAACATACCGCATCATCTAATCAGAGTCGACAAGATTATTTCTGTCACAAAAGCTGCTTAGTATTTTTTTTCTTAGTTTGATCCATACCAATATTAAAAGATTGTGGGAAATAGTCCAATACTAATTAATCAATCTAATATTGGATTAAAGCTTCACCCCATCCCATTATTGCACAAAATTAGAGCCACCTTAATCATTGCTGCAATGCTATTTGTTTACTCATTGAACCTTTAATGTCTAAACGCGATTCTTAGTTTTGGTAAGAAATTCAGTAAAAAGTTCTGTCTCATCCAAACTATTGCATGTTGCGTTATATAGATATACATCTGTCTTAAGCAATAATCTGAATCGCTACAAAAGTAGTAAATTATAATCCAGTCTGATTACAACAGGAAACGGAGTTTAATTATAAGTTTCAACCAAAATAAATCTTTTTTGAACTTATTATATTTATATATTCTAATGGTAATCACATCAGCATCAAGCAGTTTTTAATTTCTAATCCTTATAGTTAAGAGTATTAGTTTAAGATACGCAATAGAGTTGGTGTATATTAGAATTTTATTATAACAGGATAACAGGAAATCCATATTCCATACAAGAATGCCATACGCAAGTTCCATTTTTCTTCAAATTTTAAGAAGAAAAAAGTATGTTGCTTATGAGAAACAAGTACTTCATCAAATGCAAATTATGAATACTATGAAGATAATAAATAAAATTATACATCATATAAAAATATTCGAAAACTTTAGCATCAGATTTCGCATAATTCATATGCTAGAGTACTTTTGAATCAGTTCATTTAAAGATTTCTTGATTTTTCTTCCCTTAAAACTAAAATTACTAATTTTGATATATTTATGCTTTTTGTTCTGGATTTATAAAAAATGCAACAGAAAAAAGAACAGTCAAATTTATTTTATGATAATATTTAAAATATGTTTTTCTTACTCTTTTAGTATTCTAAAAAACTTTTCATGGATCTTTAGAAATTTCACTATAACTCACGAACAAATAATTTTATAGATTTACGAGAAAAAAGAGTGATCTAAATTTTTCTGAATCTGGCTTTTCTCTGAACATCATTTACTTTAAGATTCCGTATAAGACGACTAGTGTGGACTCACAAAAACTTTCTTGAATACTTATAATATATATATATATATATATATATATATATATATGATAAGTATTCAATATATAAGTATTTCGGTTATATAAGTTATTCGGTTTCAGTATATTATAAGTATTTCGGTTTTTAAGCTTTTCCCCTTTTCACTAGCATGCGATGAATAGGCAAGTACGGTAAAAACGATTATGTGCAAGTGCAAGTTATGAAAAGTGCAATTTTAGTCATAAAATCACTTGCTAAGTTTCATAGATTTAAAGTCATTCTATTTTTGAGCTGTTGCATTTTCAAATTTCTGAAAGTGCATGGTGATAAATATTTGACTCTTTGACGGATTTGATTTCGATTTTGTAACATCACTACTGTTTAGCTGTTAAATCTGTGCACCAAATTTTATTCCCCTAGCTCTCTTTCTTTTATAGTTATCGTGTTAATTTTCATCCGGCTATATTTCAACTGAAGGGATGTCCTTTAAAATTTGATTCAGATCTACAAATTTTGAAACTATACTTTAAATTTCATCTATCTAGCTCAACATTTCTTTGAATTTATCCAGACTAACATGATATCAAAAATCTGCTTTTCAGATTTAAGATGATCTTAAATGTGGAGATATGTAAAAATCTTGAGTTCAAACTTTTTGATAATTATAATAATCATTTAACAATCTTCCACGTATGCGAGAAAATAATAAAATAGCTTACTCTCATAAAATAAAATCAGTAAATAATTTTGACGGTGATAATTATGAAGGCATTCTTTCAATGAATTAAGAGGTAGTTGAAGGAGAGAATAAAAATCTTATTTGAACAAAATCTGTAATTTAGTTTATACAGCAAATCAAGTTGTTAAATTATTTTAAGGTTGCACTGTCTTCATTCATATATGTACGAAAAAGAAATGTAACTTTCCAAATAAACGACATTCTCCGATTTATTCAGTATTTTTTAACTAGCATCAGTTCAAAAAAGTGCTTGTATAATTCTGTCTTGTGATAGAATGCGTTCGCGCATTAGATATGCAAATTATGAGCGTTTTCTGATGCGTCTTCCTTTAAGAGAGTCCGTATTTCTTTTTTAAAAAACAGCATTGTGTTTATCGCTTTCTTATTAATGTTTTCCAAGGCGGAAATTAAACACGAAACAACTTTAGTAAAGCATGCTTTTCACAAAGGAAATGATGTAAAAGCATGAACTGTCGGCGAAAGAAGTTCAAACGCTTTTTCCACATTTTTCTTAAATTACGCAGGATATTTTTTATTCATTTCCCTACTTTCTTTTGGTCTTTATTAGAATGTTTTAATATCTAAGAAATTTCGCATATTGAAAGGGCTGTTGTTTTCTCAGTTTTATTAACTTTTTCAATCCATAACAAAGAAAACCCAGAGAATAAAATGAGATAAGGTGAAGCAAATTTGTTGAAAAAAATAGTTTTAAAACGTTTTCAGTTTTATTCAAGATGACGCGGCACATTGGATGCTCGGAAAGATACAAACACAAAAACAAGCCAGGATCGTATACAAATGTATGACTGGAAACGCTATTTAGAATTAGATCGTACAAAAGATGTTAAGATTACAAACCTGTTCTGAATTATATTCTTGGTTTGATCTTATGCAACGTTTGAGCAAATTTACATCAATTAAAATTAAAAAAAACATATTTCTTAAGGCACTAAAAAGAATCTGCTTTAAAAACTACTTTCATTGAACTTATCATGCGGAAACTATTACTTAATCATGCATACCATGCGTCCATTTTTAATACTTGAAATGTATTTATTAGTAAAAAATTCTGGAACAAATTTTTAAACTGTGAAATAAAAAATAACATAAGAATATGTAAGACTGAATAAAGGAAACATAAATTGGAAAAAAAATAATAATCTTATGAAATGTAACATATTGATTACTCGCTGGACCTCTGCAAATTATTAAACTCGCTTGTTTATAAAACAAACAATTTTCTGCACAGAAATAAATATTAAATAAACTTAATGCCCCAAATTTCTTTTTAAACTACAACCTAGCAAACTTCTTAGGGAGTCACAATATTTTTAATTTTTTTTTTCTATAAAATGTTAAACATCCTGTAAATTCTTTTCTGTTCAATAAATGTTTCCAAGCATTTCGACTACTTAATATCATACTAAAATATCGAGTCTTCCCTGAATTCCAAAAAGCAATATTATTCCTTTTGAAATCTACGTTAGCAGACGAATTGCAAACGATTTCCAACAAATGCTTGAATGTGTATACGCATTTTGATATTTGTAAGATAAAAATTTATCGGAAGTTTTAGAATTTTTGGCGATGTAGGAATCGAGTCTCTTATCCAAAAATATCGAAATTCTAGAATATTTTCCTTTTTCTACTTTCATGAGTTTTTGAGACATCTTGTTAAAAAGCAAATTCCATTCATAAAAGTAGATTGTGATAGACTGTTTCGAAATAACTTCTGCAAAAATAAAATTTTAAGAATGCTGGTTTCCAATAAGAACTAATAGTTTGATTTTAGTTGTTTTTGAAAAGATATTCGCTAATATAATTTTATCATTGTAGACTACTAAACGTTTTAATGTTTTTTCAAACGAAATAAAACGGAAACTTTTTTGCGTAAAAATGAAATTGTTTAGAGCATTGTTGATTTATTCTTCATATTTGTATTGTAATTGTAAGTTTAAAATGTTTTTAGAATTTCTTCGTTATATCTGTCAGATTCACAGGTTCAGTAATATATATTCAAAGAAAACATATTGATATGATTCAAAGGATACATTTTGTGATGAATCTTTCCAAGTGCTTGAATGAGAAAGGTTGGGCAGTGCTTTGGTTTCCTTTCAATCTACGATATATTAGGAAATGCATAAGTCTTCTCTCCCTCTTTGTGGGTCGTATCAAAAGAGGAATTTTGAAACACTTCAAAATCTGTAATATTTAGCAACATATAATATTAAGCATTTGGAATTTCTTTGCATATTAAAGAGATCTGTTATTATATTAATATTAGTTTCTTCTATAGGGATTGTTTTCAATTCAAACATAAATTAAATAATGCTTCAAAATAAATTAATAATGAATGCAATTTTAAATTAAATGTAATAAATCTGCAAAATAAGTATTTTGTAATTTTTTAAATTAAGTGTCAATAATCAGTTTTGTTCAAAATATTCAGAAAAGCATTAAATGACAGAAATAAACTCTCAGATATTGATTTATAAAATACATTATCTCCCTAATTTACAAATTATGATGCTTATCCATGAAAGGGAACATTTATGCATTAGGCTTTTGAAATGAGTGGCACTTGCAGCACATCTTTATAAAAATATAAAACAAATACAAATCTAATTTTTTTTACATATTTTCTGTAAATTGACAATACTAAATTTATCGGCACACTTTTCATCCTCTGTAGTCATGAATCACTAAAATAAAAAAACGAACTAACCTGCAACAGTCTTTCAGTCAATGATAGTCATATTTCATATAAACTGTCAGTACATATATTTAATTTAGATTTCCTTTGAGTCTATTAAGCCTATCATAAATGTAAAGCTTATCGTGTGTATCCTACTTTTTCTAACTATTTAATGCAATTGATTTCGTTAACATATAATTAGATATTTCTTTTACATTTTGAAATGTAGAATAAAAAAATGTATTAATTATATATTATATTTTTATCTACGATAACATGTATTGTTAAATAACGTATCTTGATTCTTCAGGAGTTCAGAATATTTTTTTCTGAATATTAATTTTTAATAATCAATTCAAGTCAGAAAAAAAAAATTCCGAAATCCTTATCAAGATTTTATTTCTTTTGATCTGTTCTAATGGCACCGTCTGTATGTCTTTAAATTTTTGTTGCAGCATGCAATTAAGAAATAAAATACATCTTCTCCCCAATTAAATTTACTCTTTAGTCAAGCTGAATAACAGAACTTAAGCAACAGTGGCCTTCACAAGTGAGAAAGACATCACACAGGCTTAAAATGATTGATTTCTTTCAAAATTCTAACTTCCTATGAAAATACTTCAGATTTTTCTCAACATATTTGAATTATTTTGCGAACTTTTAAATACCAACTCGAATTATTTCTCGCGCTTTTTTATTCTCTTGGGAATATATTATAAGAATCCCGCATTCAATTAATATTTTTTGCCAAAAGAGATAATATTCAAAATAAGCACAGCTGAGCTCAGAGAATTTTAATTTCGGTCGCATTAAAACTAAGTTCTCCTTAATTAATTATTTTCTCCTGGTTATCTTTATGAAAAAGAGTATCAACAACAGGTAACCGTAAACTACTTATGAGCTGTTCGTAATTAACATTTCCCATCCATCATTGAACCGGAATTCTGTAACACATTCCTTCCCGTAGGCAAATCACAGCAGCACCACTCCAAATAAAGCTCCCTATTTACATTTTCGATCCACGGTCGCGGCTTAACATTTCGTCGGAAGAACTTGGAAAGCGGATGTCAGAGAAATAGCCTTGAGCTATATACATGTGACAGTGACAAGGGGTATTAGATTCCGGAATTTCAATGTTTTTATTTCGAAGGCGAAAAATTGTGGAATGGTTTTTGGTTTGTTTCGTTCCATACAAGTTTTAATAAAGATAGTTTTTTTTATTTTTATTTTGTGAAGCAGCTAGCTAAGATTAGAAGATTATTTTTACCGCTAAGAATTTTTTTACCCCCCACAGTTATTTTCGATGTAGGTAAAAGAGATAATCTTTTTTTTTATTCGTATGAAATTTTTTAAATGGGAAAACTGCCTAGTGTTAAATAACTTAAAGCAGCATAATGTTTTCCTATTTAAAATCTTTATTTCTTTACTTCAGGCTAGGGTGAGGTATTTATTTTACACTTTCAGGAATTTAAAATATGTTCTAAAAGAAATTTCATTTAACCGTTTATAATTTGGATACATTTTTTAGATTAACTTTGAGTGGTGGATAATTATTTCGTGCCTTGTAATTTTAAGCGTTTGATTAATGTAAGACATTTGAATAGGCACTGAATTCTTCTGACTTCTACACCTTATCTATTAACACGACAATTTCAAAATGCACCTGACCCAATTATAAGTTGCACTGCTTTAAATAGTACTAGCTACAGATTTTTAGAACCAATGGGGATTCTTTTAATAAGATTAAATTCAATACTTTCGTCTGTATTATGAAAAATAAATTTCTAATTTTATAAGAAAATGGATTGATTAAATGATCGGAAACTTCTTTATAGGCCAACTAAGTTAAAGTTAAACAAAGAGATTCTTTTTTTGCATATTTTTCAAATTTTTAACAAATTTCATCAAAAATCTTTTAAATTTCAACCAACAGCTAAAAGCATTTATAGATTCTTGAATGATAGAAACTGCTATTCTCTGTATTTGTTATAAACAGAATCAATAAAATTCAAAATTATTTTAACGCTTGTAATATTTTTCTTGTTTCTCACAGTAAATGTCGTAAAGTACTACAGTTCTAAAATTCAAATCGTTTGAAAACCTGCCCTATATCTGACTATTATGTAAAATGAGTATCGAAAGTTTTCAGGTTCTAGGAAATAGAAAAATGGCATGCTGAGCTTTTTAAAAATAACGAGTTCTTATAAGTTCAAAAAATGTGCATTAATTTACAAAACTAAATTAAATCCCACTCTTACAGTATGTTCTCTTCAAAGAAAAACTGAATTATATTGGACTGACCACGTGAAATGGGCTTTTTTGAGCAAAAAGTATTGATTGTAATTTATGTATAAATAGAAGGAAATTTTATTAGTTTAAGTAAATTTTGTTAATGCCAGGTTACAACAGCCTTTTTAACTTTTGTAGGTGAAAAACGGTTAAATCTTTTCATAAGATATTGATTTTTCTTCTTTCTACTCTTAAACAGATTCATCAGTGTATGTTAACATTATAGTTTACATTTCAGCTATTTAAAAAAAGCAACTATTTGATTAAACAATTGATCCCAGTTCTGTCATTTAATTCATAAAATACCTAATTCTTTCATAAGTAACATTTCATGATTTATGAAATAACTCATTGAATTTTTAAAGATAGCTCATGTAATTGTGATTTAAAAAGTTTGACATGGCATAGGGATAGCTCGTCCTGCCCGTGATCTGGGCGTCTTAGGTTCGAGTTCCGCTTTGGGCATGGTCTGTTCTATTTGTGAGATGTGTGAATTTGCCCTCCTGTAAAAAGGGGCTGTGCAGGCGAATGAGTGACAAATTCGTACTCTTGGCCCTAGTTGGCGTTACTAAAACAAGAGACGAGTCTAATGGCAAGGTCCATAAGAGAGAAAAAACATTTGACATACTTTGTAATCTCAAGTTTATAATTGTTAATTATGTCACTCACAATAAATCTGTTATTTTGGATACCCAGATTTTTTTTCAATATGATAGTTAGTGTTATGTAATAATCCCAAATTAGTACAATAATAATAGTGGGCATTTGATAACAGTGATTTCCATTCTATTCTTTCAAAAATAAACAAAGGTGTGAAGACTATGGACCTCAGCTGAAGGAGCCCTTTTGAAACCGGCAATAACAAATTCAGATTAAAAATCGAATGTTAGTTTCCTATGAAGCAAAAGAGATTAACCTACAAAATATATTGCATTTTAAAAAATTAACTTGGGAAATATGCATTATAAAACTTATACAGAAATAAAACTTTACTAGAAATAAGTATCAAAGCTGCAAATGTATTGCAACAGCCAAGAGCTGTTTCATGCACAATCATTGCACATAATTACATGCATTAAATAGCATCAGTAGCCATCATGGTGGGGTCGGTTACCGCCTCAGATCAAGCTCATTATGGCTTTTTTCACCAGTTGAAAATACTCTCGGTAGATTAGGAATAAACAATGACGATGTAATGAGTGTTTTTCTCTGTCTTGGTAGCAATGTTCGCAAGACTTTTACATCAATTTCAATCTTAGTTTTCTAATTCAGATTAATTTTAAGGAACTGGAATATGTAGCATTCTTTTATTTACCTTGACTTACATAACGTTTGTAAGGAAGGAAATGTGTAATCGACTTTTGACTTATTTTCTCATGAGTTTGAAATTTGAAATTTTACAAACTTTTTATTTACCTTCATTTATAACATACTTTTTTTACTTAATAAAGATGAATTTTAATATTTTCGGTACTTAATTAATATTTAATTGATTAATGCAGTTAAGCTCATTTCCTGCGAGTATCGTCACCTAGTAATGAATTTGGAAAAAATGACAAGATTCCATAATAATTATAAATTTAAAACTAAAAATTAAAAAATAATTAAACTTTGACAAATTTTAATCATTTAAATATTCCTTTTATCACATTAGCCAAAATGTTTTTATAAGCTATTTCTTCTTTTTAGTTCTAAACACTTTTAGTAATGTAATAAAATGTAATGTAATAAAAGAAGTTAGATCAGGAGTTATTTTTAATTTATTTCGTAAAGATAAATTTGAAAAAAAAATGTATTTAAATAAAATAATGAATTTCACTTTTTTTCATTACTGAAAAATTGATTTTTTTTTCTCATTTCTTAAAAAATATCCTTTCGAAAATTTTATCCTTGGAAGAAAAACCATAAGTCGTGCTGCTGCGAGAATGCAAAGGTAATAGATGCAATTTCATCCTTCAACACGTCAATATATATTTTGTCACCAGGAAATTTTAGGTCTTGAAAAACAAGCACTTAAAATTTGGTTATCGAAACAAAAGCGTATTTCCAATGAAATTAGGAAAAGTTTCTCAAAATAATATTACATTTTACTTCCGACAAAAAAAAAGTTAGGGTGAAAAACGGAAGTCCCTAAAATAAATTTAGTTGTACCTGCAACATTTCATCTACAAGTAGTATGTTATCACTGCCCCTGAAAAAAAATTTTTTTTTCAGATACAGTACCAGCAAATAATTGCGTACCTTAAAGTTTTGTACATAATGATTTTTTAATATTTTTGAACATTCATACAGTCTTGTAAACCTCATGATTAATATCAACTATCACAAAATTAAAGTTACTTTATTGAGAACCGTATCAGTGCCAAACGGGGATTACTAGAATCAATTTGTTCAAAAATATGAGCTTTTCAAACTATTTCTGGTCTGTGCACTTTTAATATTAAATTTTAAAAACCAACATTTGTATGACATATTAGATGGATGAACAGAGTATTTAATTGAAAAATAACTCTGAAATATGATTAAAAAAATCAGAAAAGTAGTATATTTAAGCAATTCCTGAAGAACAGTGCTTCATGTGATGGCATAAAATATATTCCCTGCTTCTATGCCGCTTATTTCATAGAGAAATAATCCAGTAGAAGCGAAGTGCGAACGGTTTGAGAGAAAAAGCAGGCATTTTTTCATCTCTTTTAGAAGACTATTTGGTCAAAGAATATTCTTACTCGTGTTTTAGCGAGAAGATTATAAGATAAACCTAACTTACTTGAGATTACAACGGAAAACTCGGATAAAAATAAAACCAAACAAGTTTCTACATTGAGTTTAAGAAATCCCCCAAAACTGAGCTCTGGATTTATCCATTGAATAGGATCGGATTTCTAAAGGAATCCAATAATGTGAAATAAAATAAACAACAATTGAAGTTTTGCTATTCAAAAGAATCTTTAAAAACAGTTTTACTTGTTAAACATAAATATTTCAAGATTTCAAATATTTTCTAAGTTTTAAAACTCCCGCAATCTTGCTATATATTTGAATAAATATATGCGAATACAGTGATTGTCCCTTTTCTAAGAAACGAAAAGTACTGTATGTACTAATTTAATAAAAAAAGTACTGTAAATAACAAAAAAAATTAAAGCTTTTAACACCTTTTTAAAAATATATTAAATTAGTTATATCTCAATATATTAATAATTATTCCCTTCTTTTCAAAACTATGGTTCAAAATAAAATTTTGGAACATAAAATCATCTAGAAAATTGCAATCAAAAATGTTTTTATAAATCAGTGAAAGTTTCTGAAATTCAAAAAATAGAAACAAAATTTTAATAAAAATTATAAAGAAATCTATTAATAAATTAGGAGCATTCGTGTAGTACAAAACAAGATTAAAATCCTTGCAAACGTTAGTTTCAATTCCTTTGTTAATGAATTATCTATCGAGATACTTTTTGCATGTATATATGTAAAATAGTAAAGAATTAAAAGGAAACTAGTAATTTTTTCTTTTTTATTCTATCATTAATGAAATAAAATTAAACTTTAATAACATTTCTGTTCTGAATGTTTTTTTATTTTCTTCAAAATATTTAAATAGAGTGTATCAATACATAAAGACTCCCTTCAGATAAAAGGAACTTGGTCCGAAAATAAATTTTGATCTACTTATTTGAAAATTTCCACAAATATTTTCTTGACTCTAAAATTATCTTTATTTTTCATTTTAATAATATATTTGAAAGTAACAGAAAAAAATATCTTTGATTTTGTATTTCTAACACACGTAATATTATGAAATCATTTGTTTCATTAAATGCATGCTTTTAAATTAAAAAAAAAACAATAGATTAAATTAAAGATTTGTTGCAAGAATTCTTTCATATCATAAAATGAAACAAAATCAAGAATAATATTTCGAATGCCAGGCTTTCAAAACTTAAAAGGGGAAATGAAGTCTTAAAAATAAAAATCATCTTAATCTTTATTTCTAAAGGAAATATTTCGCGAAAATAAGATGAAAAGTTCAAAACACTTGAGTACTTTTTATTAAATTCTTAAATATCAGCAAATATGAATGCATATAGGTATTAATTTTCAAATATATGTGCCTTTGAAAGTAAATTTAAAAGAACCTTTAAAAGGAAAAATATCGAAAAGAAATTACATTTGTTAGAAAAAAAACTTGTTCTCATCAAAGTAAAAAAAAAACGAGTTTAAAATAAAATTGTATTTGAAAATAGTCGATAATAATATTTAATGTTCTAACCTGAAGTAAAGAGCTGAACTTATATTTATTGTGAAAATATAAAGCGATTTATTTGAAATATACGAAAGTGTGTGAATAGATGCTGTAGTTACATTAATTCTTATAAACGAAATAGCTTTAAAATGAATTTAATTTTCTTATGCATTTCAATTTATTTTTTTAAAAAATATTTTTTTACAATATGCATGTTAAATAATATAAAAATTTATTCCTATTGATTAATTTTTATACTCTGCTTATTCTACTGCGAAAGTTCTCTATATCTATGCCTCCTTTCTTTATAGGTGCTAGATAGCAAGGAATCTCTCATCACGATTTCGGAGGCCAAAGAAGCCATCTTCACAGAAGATTCCGGTGAGTGAATTTCATTCACTTTCTTGATTAAATCAGGAGAAAATCACCATAAAAGGAAAATACTTCCGACATTTACAGAAAAATTTCACTACAAAAGATTTTTGAATTTATCTGTCGTCAAATTTACTTCGAAAATTGAAGTTTTTTTATTTCTCTAATAGAGTTTATGAAAATTTAAATTTTTTATAATTTGAAGAATTAGAGATGTAGGATCCAAACTCGATATGATTGATTCTTAAACTGAAACATTCAATAAACCAAGAACATTCAGTTACATGAAAAGTGTACTTTACTGAAAATGAATTAAAGGTTTAATAGTTAATTATGTAAAGCAATATTGTAAAGCAAGGAATATTTGTTGGAAGATAAAGAAATATTATCTCAAGCGTATCTGTTTACTATCAAACAAGTTTATATCAATTCTTTTGCAGTGAAAAAAACAATATAATTTCGTGTTAAATATTCTCCTTGCGATAGATATATTGCATAATTTTTGTCCAGAAATTTATTATTTTCTTGAGAAATAAAACGGTCGATTTTTTGTGTTGCTCTTGATAACATTTATAGTTTCAATATTTCAATAAGTAACGTGCTTTAAGTTTTAGAAGAAGAAAAATCAGAACTTCTAAATTTCATCTAGATAGCGAATCTTAGATTTTACTTTTTTCCCAGTTGAATTCAAGGTTGATAACAGCTAGATGTATCCTCTTATACATACATTTAAAGTATTGAAAAGAAATACAATGGCAATTGCTTAGACTATTTAAAATGTAGACTTTTTTTCATCATCGCGCTTTTAATCCTAATGAGTGTTCGGTATGGTCTAATATTCAACACGTATCGGTTCATTTAAATTTTCTTAATCAGTTATTGACTTGCTGATGCATGCTAGTAGATCCAGAATTACTTTTCTAGATTAAAAGATTAAGTGGATTGATTATTGACTCGATTTGTCTATAATTACAGCAATTATTACATTATTATCTATAATTACCGCAGCAATGGAAAACCAGTTTATGAGAATGATTGAAAATTGCTTAAATTCTAATACTGCTACAAATAATATAAAATTCATTAAAAAAATTTTAATATTATTTTATACATTTCAAATGATGTAAATGAATATTTCATATTTTTTAATCAAACATTTAAATGAAAAATTTTCAAAACTTATGAATTATCAATTTATTTGCAATTTCTACTAATAAATTCTACCTAAGGTTCTTTAATTATTTTTCTGAAATTAATAGAAGAAAAATAGAAACAATCTTGGAAATTTAGAAAAATGAAATAGGAATTCTTGGAAATGACACTAAAAATATATGATTCCGAATCAAAAGCTGCATTTTAAATCTGAAACAAAACCTACATATTTTAAATGCTTGCTAAAATAAGCATCTGTATGAAAATGAAAGCTGTAAGAAGCATATTTTATACAAATAATTCAATAAAGTTAACGAGGTTAAAATGATTTTTTTTTCAGTCTATTCCTACACAGTTTAGATATTTGGTAAATGAGTATTTTTTAAAAAAATGAAATTAGTAAGAAACATTTTCTTTACAAGGGTCCAACGAAATTATTGAGCTTAAAAGCATTTTGTTACATATTTATCAAAAATTTTAATATATGCAAAGTTTAATCTTAACAATTAAAGCTCACCGAAACAATATTAAAAAATTTCCCCTCGTTTTTTAAAAACAATTCAATGTTTAGCTGACTGAAAAGCAATTATAGAATAAACTTTCTTAAAATAAAGAAAAGTCAGAAAAGCAGAGGTAAATAAAAGATGGCTATAAATTTAATTGATTTCATTTAATTTAAGAGAAGAATAAAACAAATAATTTTGAGCAACAAATGTAATTATAAAAAATACTATCTTTCGACAAACTTTGACATACTTCAAAAATAATTTATTTAATTGGAGTGTATACGAATTTCAATTTAATTAAGTTAATTTATTTCCTATTATTTAAACATATCAAATTATCATGTTTTCAACAATATAATGATTCTAAGAAATTTCGACCAATATGAACTTTTTATAGTAGTTTTTTTATCTCATTAAATACTTCTCGATTCGAGGAGCACGAAGTGAGAGATAAATAATATTTTTGTGGGTGACTTTTAAATAAACAAATCTTATTATATATTTTAATGAATATAAAATTTCCTTAAATAAATTTCAGAGAAATTAAAAGCACAATAAAATTTAACTTAATAATCAAAAGAGAAGCGCCAATTTTTGAAATATTATATATTGTGTTAAATCTGAAGTTTAATTTCCACAAATACGCAAAAAAAGGCATATTTTTTAAAAAAAGAATCGTATTGGATTTAATTTGAAATGGGATTTTAACTTATATTCTGTCTTCCTGAAATACGTTAAATTATTCTTATTAACTAAAATACCTTATTTAAAGTTTGAATAAATAATAACTCAATAATAACTGAAATATTTTAAAGCAGATTTTTAAATTCTTATTTACATTTTTCTCCTGAATAAATATGAAATTATAGAAGGGAATTAATTTTTACTACAAAAAACTTTTAGATTTATCATTAAAATATATTGTTAATTGAATTTCACGATTTTCATGACAATATACACACTTTAAGTAATATTTTTTTAATATCGATTATTAGCATCATACGTATGATTATCAAATCTATACATTATGAATTAGGATATTTCTAAATATTTTCAGTCATTTAAATATAAAAAGTATAATTTATAATAAACGAAGTATTCCGTGTTACCAGCAAAATTAACTTGACATGATTTTTTTTATTTATGTGGTACATTTAAATAAATTATATTTAAAATATTTTAAGGTGTACGTACACACTTAAAACTTCGAAAATCGTTCAAAATATCGAGCATTTTTCATTAGCTTCAAAATGTTTTCTGATCCTTTAGCTTTCAAACTATGCCAAGATGTTGTCAATATGCGGAATATTTCTCGAGTTATAAGGACTTTTTTAAATAGAATTTCACTAAAAACTCCAGTTTCGGTTTTTTTAAAACTCATTTTATGAAGAATGATATTTCCCCACTATATTGCTTCATTCAAACAATCGTAACTCAACAAAAAATTAACTAAATACAATTATTTATATATCAAAACAATCTGTACGGAATAGTGGATGTTTTGTGTCTCAATCAAAGTTATATCTATAGAAATAAATTTTCAATAGCTACTTGAAAAATAAAATTGCAGAAAAATTGCTCTTTTTCTATTCATCGTTAATGAATTAACATTTGTTCAACTCATTCAGCATTGTTCAATGTTTAACTCATTGTTTAAAAAAAACTATGATAGATACATAGATAGATAGATTTTACATGATAGAAGTAGACAACATGAAAACTAATTTTAGGCATAGATTCCAACTGGAATTGTGTGTCTGCACAAATTAGAATTTAAGGTATCATGTTTTAATGTATGCTAATTAGTCATTAAATAACAATTAATTCATTAATAATTAGTGTAACATGTTTTTTCTCACTGAAATGAATTTACATATGTGTTAATGACCTACTTTCAAAAGACTGGATTCTTAAGTTAAAATTTTTTTAAAAAATTCTAGTGTGTATTCACCTTATACGTAATTTTTCTATTCAATTTTGATTCTCGAATCTTGAAATTTGCATATGTTCCATATAAAATTACTCATCAATTAAGCAATAATACATATTTATTTTATAAAAACAGTCTTTTAATCTATATTTTCATCCAAGTCCCGTATCAGTTTCTAAAGAAAATGTAAAAAGAAAAACCTGCTGAAAACTTCAAACACACTCATTCATACTAGAAATGAGTGTGCTTTTCACTCTGATATTCGATCAGGTTTTTTCCGAGATTAAATGCTACAAACCTTTAATTTTCAAAGAATGAAATAACATTAATATTTTAGTTATTTTATTTCAGTTCTTTGATTTATTTTATTTCAGTTATTTGATTTATTTTATTTGATTATTAATGGAATTTCACGCAATCTGTCGAGCTAAACTAAAAGATGTCAAAAAAAGATACCAGTGTTATACAAGAGTTAAAAATTATATGAAATCCTAATCTAAAATCTGATTCAATTACAATTTATAAAAAGATAAATCCAACATCTTCCTAACTATTAATTAAACTAATTAAATTAATTAATTAAACTAACAATTAAACTAATATATTCTTTTCAACTTCATTCTATAATATTTTATTCTAAAATTATGTATTAATTATTCACAATTGTATATACTTATTTACTTATTTTATGAGTGGAAATCAATCAAAACACATCTTAAATACCTTATTGTGGAAACCCTTCCTATTTCCCCAGATACATGACTGAAAAAATTTATATTTTTAAGTAATAGATAGTAAGAAGTTCAAATTTATGTACTTGAAATTTACAAAATAAATGTGGATATCAGAACAATGCTTTTTATCAGAATATTAAATATAAACAGGTTAAGAAACAAGATGTTAAGAGAAGCAAGCTAAATCCTAGCATAAATGAATTTATCTGTTAAATTTTTGTAAATTCTATTGGTTTAATAAAGGTGTAGTAAATTTATTTATTTTTTGGTTTCAATGGAATTCATTCTTAAATGAAAAACAATTAGGCATCAAATTGTTTAACCTGTCTGGTCTGGAGCAAAATGATGTAACATGCTGAAAAATGTTTCCCTCTTGGCTGATGTCAGAAATGCGGTTTTATCTGTCAAATGCGAAGATAACCACAAAAATATATGTTCGGAGAAAATAACAAGAAGGGTTTTCTTTCAGATATTCGAGAAATATTTTTACTTTTGCCTGTTTGGTTCTCGAAAAGTTATCATTTCCTTTCCTTCTTCCCTCGAAGAATTTAACGTAATTTCTTTTTTAGCACAGAAAAATAAGCATTATACAAGCGTTCTTTTTTTTATAATTTCAAAAAAATGAGTAGTTTTTGAATATAAGACGTTTTTAATAATTTCAGTTATGTTATTATTCTTAAATAAATACCAGGGGTGTTTTATTTTTATGGTATCTTAGTACTTAAATGTGTTTTTTATATTTAATATACTTCGATATAAAAGTTTTTATGCTTTCACTTGGAGATCTAATGCATAATATCTAAAAATGAAATTTAATTAACTTCATTAATTATTTGCCCTACAAATAATTTCTTGCCCTTTTTCTTTTGAAATAAAAACTTGCAACAATCGAAAAGATTCTGATGATTTATTCATAACTTAAAAAATTTGTATCTAAATATTGGAAGAATATTTTGTCAGCTCTTATCATAAATTTCCCATTTTAATTCTTGAGAAGGAGAATTAAAAACTAATACCTTCTTTTTTGTCGTCATAAATTTTGATTATAACCAAACACAAATGAAAATATTTTTTTCTGTTCCCATTCATGCCATTCTCCTTCCCCCATTATATATATATATATATATATATTGAAAGTTTCTATCTTCTTTTTACTCTAAATTAACATAATTTCTTTGTATACAACGAAAGCATTTCACAGTTTCTTAGTCATAACTTTGAAATAATTCGCTGTACTTCAAAATTTATATCTCTTGCCTCTTTCTCAAAAAGATCAGTAATTAATTTCAAAAAATAGTCTTTATTTAGTTATTTGTATCTCATGGATTACTAAAGCAAATTGAAATTTGTTTTCCAAGAATGATAAATATCAGCAATATTTAGACACATTTTCGATTATTCAATAAAATATAATGCCGGAAATTTTTATAAAATTTCAATGGCTCTTTCAGCCTTTTATGCAAAGCATTTTAAAGTACTATTTCTTATGAACGATTCTAGCCTTGTTTAAAAGTTGATGGTATGTTTAATCCATGAGACTATTCAAAGTGAATAGAACAGAGCTTTGCACCAGAAACTGACATCAATCGATAACATTGGTCGATTTTTGCGGTCAATAACAGGATTTGTGTCCCAGGCATCTCGTGAGGGTGTCGATTGTTTCCATTAAAGGGTATTTTTTGGCCTGTTGCTTAAGAAAATACCAGAACAGAGCTCGGCGTCGTTGTAGCTGGTATGAAAAGGTGAGATTTTAAATTTAAATTATATCTTCTGTGTAAAACTAAAAAGAATTTTAAAAAAGTTTTCTGTATATCGTTAGTGCTACCTTGAGGGACAATTTTCCTATTAATGTGATGGATGAACCACAACATCTGAACAACAAAAGAATCGTGTTTGATTACTGACCGATCGCCATAGTTAATATCAATTAATATATTTCTTAAGTGGCCTTAAAACATCGAAATATGCGAAACATCTACGCCCAAATAAAAAAAAATCAAATCAAGTACAAAGGTCACTTTAAAATTGTTTTTATTAAGAATTTTTTCGCAAAATACATTTCATTTTATAAATAAAAGCTCAAAAGTAGAAGTCGTTCAGCTTTGCTTTGTAAAAATACTACTTCACTTATATATTATAGAAAAAAACTGCAAGTAAAGTACACAAATCTTACTACACTGAATATAATTTATAAATATTAACACAAAAATATATTTAAAAGAATTTCAAGTATCATTGCTGGAAAATGGCATTCAATTGGGAAAAAACCAGAATTAAATTTCTGATAATATCTATATTATTATCTATTCCGAATGGTGTTATTTTCTCGGAAAACTATGCTATTATATTCTTTAAAAACACTTTTTTTTCAATTAACGATTTATTACAAAAAAGTTAGCTGTATTTCTGTCGTTAAGGAAATACATCTTAGAAGTAAGCAATTTATATTTAGAACACTGTGTTAGTAATGTTAGTTATATTTTCTCTAAAGTGAAAAGATATATTCATTTTTTCAACACTTTGTTTCGATTCAGGAGCTCATTAGGGCAAAATTGTTTCGGATTTTAAATTAATAATTTCGGCTTTATAAACTATTTTTTTAGATTAAAAATGTCAGGCTGCATTAAAATCAAAAATAAGGCTCATGCTTAAAAAAGTATTTAAAATTGGTAAATCCCTTTTTTACAAATAAAATATCTTTCGTAGAAAGTTATTTTTACCCCTCTCCCTTATCCTAATAATAGAAACCGCCATCGAAACGATTTGTCTCAAAGATGTGTTTTAGGTCCAAAAGTCAAAACAAAAGGCCTTAACCTTTTGATACTTCAGTTATTAAAATTGAGCCGTTTCTGAAGCTCTAGGGAACTAAAACAGAAAAAAAATATTCTTGGATCTTTAAATTGTTTTTTTAAAACAAAAGAATACAAATATTTATTCAAATATCGAGCATAATTATGTTCTCAGGATTAAATTTGTTATTTTAACTTTCCAGTTGAAATTTATAACATTTCGTAACTTGAATTATAAGAATAACTACAAAGGCTGGGCACATGTTTTTGCTATACATACATACATACATACATAGAAATACAGTATACACATCTGAATATCTAGTTCTTGATTATCCGGCTTCCGTACTCTCCGGTTATGATTTCTTTTATTGTAATCAAATGAGGGGGCCAGACATAGCACTGAGTGCATTGAAAAGGCATTGGAAGTGGATGTCTGTTGAGATCCTCCGACGTGTCGTGCGTAAAAGGCAAATTGTAACAGAAAAAGAGCAGTATTCTGCTCATCCACTCTTTCATCAGTGTGTAACGGGCTTCATTAGTTGCTTCTGCTCTTCATTATAACAGCACAATAAGTACAGTATTCGTAAATTGTTCTTGGAGTGTGCTTAATATTTTTAAGCGTACCAAAGACTTCAGAATGGGTGATAAATGAAAAAACGTAGTAGTGACTATGGAGTGAAATTTACTCCTTATACAGCAACTAAACTCTGGTGTAACAGCAAAAAATATGTATTCGGAATTAGGAGTTGGTAAAAGTACATTGGGGTACTGGGGAAAAATGCAGCAGAAATTGAAAGCGCTGTTTTCCACAAACTTGTGGAAGCGGAAGAGTAAGTACATTTGTGTAATCATTTATCAATGAAAAATAAAATCAATTTAAGTCCATTTCCTTAAGATAAAGGCTTATGATTTACATTAAAGATTAGTATATATTTCCTGTATTTAAATTAGGCATTTCAGAATCTATATTAAAATTTGAGAAGTTTATACCCTATAACATGGCTTTTCTCTAATAAATTTTTGAAATGTTCTGTGCAGTACATAAACCCTATATAAACTACTAGTACAGAGCCTTCTGTTTTATAAGTTGTAACTGCTGCTATGATTCAATGGAGCTCGGTCGCGTTAGCATTTTACATGGTTTTGATAAATGGATGGCCTAATTTTTTTATAAGAAGTGAGAAAATACGTATTATAATAGTGTTTTCTTATTTAAAAATTTTTTGTCTTCTGATATTGGTGCGCAAAGAAATGAGTTCATAGAACTCCCGCCTATCTCGCTTTTTTGTTATCCGGCCAGCCCTTCCGCCAAATTAGGCCGGATTCAAGGATGTGTAGTGTAATTCTTTTTTGCAATGAATAAAATATTTTCGAAACTTAGAATCAATTTTTAAGTGTCTGTGACCTTTTCATAATCCTCTTTTTATCTGACTCCTATGAATTCTTCAAAAAACATGAATGTGGCTTTTCTCAAAGAAACATTTTACCTGCAAAGGTCAAATCTGAAGGACACAGGGTATTGACTCTTCAATCATCATAGTTCAAATGTCCCTGATACTCTAGGGTACTAAAAGAGCAATGGCATTATAATGTATACTTCTAGAGAGAGTAAAACAGTTTGGAAGTCATTCGTTTTGTTCCGCAGATAAAAATGAGCGGTGAAACTGTTAGAAACGATTTATTTCGCGTGTCTCCTGTCATCATTGGAAAAAATACGCACAAAATTGATAAATTTTCTACAGTATAAGATGGATGAAGGAGAAAAAGAAGTCGCTTTGGCTCATCAGATAAAGGTGGCTCCAAAAATTTCAGTAGTCCTGTGGTAGCATGTATGCTTCAAGGCAAGTAAGTTATGCTAGTGATCAATCTTGTAAAAAGAATAGCGGTATTCACCGATTGAAAATATCTTGCCAAAAATAAAATAAAATCCTTATTCTATAGAGAGTCTTAAGTCTATTCAATATCTTGTTTGTTATAGGTTGATTTAAATCTTTTTTTTAATATAGATTTTATTTTTGTTCTTTGTTGGAATTTATTTTGTCTTGCTGGATTGGTGGATGTAAAATGAAACATCTTGATTGATTGACATAAAGAAATTAGAGAACATAATTTAACTTTCCTTGGTTTTACCTTTTAAAATCTGTTAAAATGGTTATACTAACAGTATGGATTAAAACTAAAAATAATAGTCAATTATGCATTAGTTTATCTATGTTTATCAAACCATTTTTTGCAAAAAAGAACCGACAACATTGATCGTCACTGAATTATTTCAAACTTAATTAGCTTTAGTTTTTGTGTCGTCAATCCTTTTTTTTTTCATTTTAAAAATATATAATATATATTTCCGATTACTTGGAAAACATATAGATAATATCTCGTGTGGTTAAACTCAGGTTACTGTTTTTTTCCATGCACAAATTGTCTTCTTGAAAGCGAAATGAAGTTTTAACTTTCAAATATAAGTTCTTTTAAGTTCTTCTTTAGTTTTTCTAAAATTCAAGCATTAATTACCTTTGTTTCATTTCGTCGTATCCATCCTGTTGTTTTATGTTGACTCAAGCTTAAATATCAATTCATGAAATTATAATAGACCAGTTTTTGCATTGAGCTGTAGAATTCAGAATTTACTTCTAATTTCTTACAATATCTGAGGGATACTTAAGTATCGTACTTTCTGATTGAAAGTTAACGCCTTATGGCCATTAATATAAGAACAGTGAATCCAATGTTTTGATTAGACTAATGCTGAGATAATACAATGTATTATGAATTAAGAAGAATTTCAAGCATGCTACGACTATTACATCATAATGAGGCTCACTACTAATCAGATTGTTTAAACTTCATAGTTCAGAAGAAGAAAAAAGCGTTCTGTCGCATAAACTTATTACTAATACAAAAACAGAAAGAGTGTCATTAATACAGATATTTACGGTGATATATATTAAGAATTCTTATTCCATTTAGACTAACGTATTCATGCAAGAAAATAAATCCAGAGCATCGGATAAGTAAGTATTAGCATCTACTGCTGCTCAAATCGACCTTGATGCAACTAAGATGTACTTAAGGTAAGTAGAAGTCGGACTTATGACTATATGGAAGTATTGTTGGCTTCAGTATCCCAAGACTAGAACTTTTCGACGATTTAAATCCATAAATGGGTGATGCATAATAAAATGTGTGCATTTCTGGAATCCTTTGTTTGGATGATTTCCGTCCCTGCTTTCTTACATCTCACTCCTATTTGGGTGGAATAAACGCCTCCTCACACATGTGCATAAACGTGGAGGATTTCCATATCTGAAAATTAACAGTAGGTTGCCTTCTCAGAGGACTTTTTTTTCACTTGGAGAAAAATAACCAAACATCACCCATCTTAGTCGCTGCCTTTTCGAGTTTATCTTGTATACTTATAAACCTGAAGTTTTCTTAGGAAGGACTGAGCAAGGACAATAATGTAAAAAATTAAAATCTCAGGCCGAAATTTTGGTGATTACTATACTTCTGAGTGATAAAGTGAAAAGAGCATATTCTCTTAATATTCGATCAAACTTTTTGGTGGTTCAAGAGCGCTAGATATATACGATCTGAATTTTGATTTTTTTCATATCAATCAAATGCTGATTATTTGTTTTAATATTAATTATTTTTAGTCATTGTACTTCACAACATAAAAGAAATGAAAACTTCATTCCTTAGTTACTTTGCATTTCAGCGAGGTTTAACTAATGTTATTTTTAGAGCTTAATTAACGCCAAAATGCTAAATTACAAGTTTACTGCTTCAGAATCATCGCAAAAGGAAATTGATTTTTGAGATATAAATGTCACTCTAATCCCACACGAGCAGATTTATGAGGCAATTAGAATCGGTTTTTATGCTTGCATTTAAAAAGTTACGCACTTGAAAAAACTTGTTTCGTGTTAAGCTTTTTAGATATAAAAAATTACACAATTAGGTAAATATTAGTTTTAAAGTAATAACGAATGAAAAAAAACCATTTTATCGTGATCAAGATTGGATATAAATGAAAATTTATTTCTTATTTAAAATGAGGAAATGTTTTTTTTAATATAGTTTAGAAAAATTTACTTCTTTCAATAAATAAAAAAAACATATTTTTAAAAACTTTTAATGAAACTTATTAAAATATAATTTTTAATGGAAGCAATAGCAATGTCATAATACACAAATTATTTGTTTCAGTAAAAAAGTGTTTACTTCTTTTTCTTTACTATATCTCTGATAAAGATTCTAGATTATTTTTAGTGTTGGTCTTTTATCTAAACGCAATAGTATTGATTTAAATGAATTAAATAATTCTGTTCACATAATTATTAAAAAGTTATGGTGGCAGTGAGCTTGTAGTTGACGCAAAGATCAGTTAACTAGTTGTAGGCATTTAAAAATATTGCATATAAAAAAGATTAAAATTTTATCAAAAAGCAAATGTATTTAAATGCGATGCTTCCAAACGTATATACCCCACCAAAAAAATCGTTTGGTCAGATTTAGAAAATATAAAGATATAACAATATTTTTCTCAATTTACAAAAATAAATTATTTTATTAAAATAAACATATATTAAATGGACTTTTAAATCAGTTTCTAAAATGTATATTAAAAGAAAAGTGTATTTTTTTTTTTTCGATTTACACTTTTAGAATTGTAATCAGAAGAACAATCAAATATTAAAAAAATATTTATATAAGTTTTCAAAACAAAATTTCAAACAAATACATTTCTTGATTTCCTACTCTAAATAAATAAATAGTGTTAGACAAGAATTATTTGAGTATATTCCTCACCTTATCAACAAAATTAACCTTCTTAGTAATAGAAAAAACGTAATAGTTACCTCTTCTTTTTCCAAAGAAGAAATCATAAATAAAATAACTTATTGTATTATTAAAACCTCTAACAGTTTTGATTTCATTGACCAAATTTCTAGAAAAGTTTAAACCCATAATCAAAAAAAAAAAATTACTTAGGTTCTTATAGCTTAAAGCATTTATTTGCTTGCTAATTTTTAGTATTAATTGGTCAAGAATTTTATATAATAAAGAACACTATATTAAGAAATTAAATGCATCTAAATTTTCCTTAAATTTATCATTAATGCAGCAATAAATTACCTTATCTGTCAATATTTCATGGTTTGAAATTGAACTACGAAAGTTCCACTTTGAATTATTGTTAATATTTGATCATTTTGTTTCATATAGTACATGCAATCTCTCTATGATTGACAAAATTGTAAATTTAAAAAAAATGTCGGCTTAAAATAAGTGAATGTTTTTCACGATTATTTTCTTTTCTTTTATGTCAATATGGAGAAACACTTAAAAATAACATTTTTTCATCTTCAGCTTTAAAATATCCTTAAATATTATAAATAATATTAAAGAAAATGTGTCTAAGAAAGCATTTTAAAAAAAGAAGAAGAAGCATGACATTTTTAAAAAAAATTCAGCTCTGAAAATGGTTCATTTGCTGCATTGTGCTCAGTGAGTTTACTTTCAGAAATATTACATTCCAGTTGAGAAAGTTTATATAATGAAATGAATAGAAACAGGTATTTACTTAAAATGTTCGGCTTTATTGAAAAGGCTATTGAGCGGGAAAGAGAGTTTAAAACTTCTAATTTCTGAGACATCTCTGTTGCCTTTTGAATAAATTAGCAATTACAATCAATGGAAACTTCGTCAATAGGATTAAAAAGAATAATTTAAATATAGCATTTCCCTTCGATTAAAAATATTGACTTTACAATAACGCATCAGAAAACCAGAAAAATACCGAAGTCAGAGGAATTCTGTATGTTAAGAACAAATAAATGTGAAGAAGTTAAAGAATACATACATGAAGTTAACAAGGATAACAAATGAGGATATTAAAAGACGGCCAAAAACTGATTTGATCATTCAGAATGATATTTTTACTTGATTGACCATTTATGTATATTATTAGGAAATGTCAAATTTAATTTATTCCCTTAATTGGGACACGTAATTTTGAAAACTTTAACTGGATATACAAATTAGAGTTATATTTGATGATAAACTATATACTAACATTTTTTGCTTAGTCATTTTTTTCTTAACATTCAATCATCATTATTTCCGAATCAAGAACTTAAAGAAAAAAATTACAAACCACACAAAAGTGAATTGATAACAAAAATAAATGTATCTTACCCGATCTCTCTTAAGACTTTAAATTATTTAATTATTTTGGTTCAAATTAGCAGGATACACAAATGGAGTTCAAGTAAACAAGGAAATAGATGGGACTATTCAAGTACATCTAAAAGGAACATTTACACAGTAATAAAATGACACCTAATTGGCTATTTAGAAATAGTTTTAGAAAAAGTCAAATTTTATTTATATCATTGATATCGGGACATGAATTTTGAAAATCTTGAGTAGATAAAGAAACCCATAATGGCTGATAAATGTAGTTATATATTTGAAGATACATTCTTTTTAAGGATTTAGAATTTCTGTCTACTCAGTATTTCCTTCAGCTTTCCATTACTTTTGAGTCAAAATCAAGAACTTAAAGAAAGCAATTTACAAAATATGCAAAAGTGGAAATATAAGAAACACAAGCATACCTTTGCCCGATGTCTATTTAAGCTTGCTAAATAATTTAATTGCAATAGTTTTGCAAGTCTTTGAAGGTACTAATTAAATCACCATGAAAAAATGTGAATTAAATGGAAAGAATTAAGGGGCATAAGCAAATAATCGACACCGCCTGCTATTTTTTTTCCTTTCTGGAACCAACACGCGAAAATGATTAAGAGTAAGAACGTAAAAAAATAATAATAATAAAGTTGTGAGTGGGGGAATCCCCCCTTGACCTGTAGCTTTCTACGAAGACGAGGGACGTCAAGTCATTAAGCCAGCTAATAAATGAATAAATGGGTTAAAAATGAAAACTTTCACCACTTGTTTTGTAAGCTGCTGCATTTTTCAAGAAGAAAAAAAAAAGGATTTTTCCAAAGCATTTAATACGTTAAACATGTTGTAATACTTTCACATCGTTATTCTTAACTTTTTAACGAGAGTCAATTCGCTGCTTTTTTTTAAGTTGACTTTTATGTAATTTGTTTCTTAATAGTGTTTAACTATTACATTTGACGTTATACTTTTTTTAGAAAAATGTAATTAGATTTTTAACTATAAGTTCCTAGTTGAAATTTTATTTTCTGGGATTTTTTTTTCCGCAGTAAAAGGTACGTTATTTTTTTTTTTTACCTGTTGACATAAGTATTTTTTTATAAATGTTTTAGCAATAATTTATGCTTAAAAGTGCCATCGAAATTTGATTTTGCATTCAAAACGATTTTCAATTGATCACACTTTCTGTATTTATAAAAGCTTAAATAAGTAAAATGGAAAAAAAACATAAATGAAAAAACACTTTATTGAATAAAGTAAGCTTTTATTTTTGCTGAATTTTTTCCCATTTTAACAGTACTTTGTGATCAATATGCAAGTTACAATCACAGTTCACAAAGCTTTAGCAAGTTGCTTTACAGTTTTCTGTGCTTTCTGTGTGTCATTTTACATACATAAAAAAAAGATATATATATATATTCATGAATAAAACTTATTTATTTTTAGAGGAAAATGCATGAAGAAAACTCCTAAAATGTAAACTTTTGCTAGTAAAACAAAAGCTATATCAGCAAAACTTTAATGTTATTGATGAATATTAAAATTTTCGTCAAGTACAATTATTCATTTATGTTTTAATTTTATCATTAAATTTTTTAACTCAAATTTATCTGATAATCAAATAAGTTCTAAGTATAATAAAATGTATAGGAAATAACATAATTTATTCCTCGAAATAACCAAACTTATACTCAATAGTCTTTTCCCAGCAGTAAACAAGCTTATAAATTCTATTTTTATAAACGCCACGATTTTTAGAGTTGAGAAAGTTCTCTAACTCCGTTTCCATAGCTTCTCTAGTTCTGGAAATTTGATTTCGCAGATGATTACTTAGGCATAAAAATAGACGGTAGATCGAAGAGTTAAGTCAGGGGAAAAAGAAGGGTGCAAAAGAGGTTCCCATCCAAGGGTCTGATTATGTCAGAGGTCGCACGCGCGATATGAGGCCTAGTACTTTCGTGTAGGAAAGGAACGCCTTTAAAGTTTACTAAAGCTGGCTGTTTTATCAAAAGTGATAAGCGAACTCGATGTAGTTGGTCACTGTAGACGTTAGTAATAGCAGTCTGGCCAGATGGTAAAAGTTTATAGTAAATAATTCAATTTTCATTTCACCATACGCACAATAAAAACTTCTACTAAATCTTATTGGGTTTGCTGATCTGTGGTACAGCCTCTGCGGATATCATTCGATGATGAGACTTTTTTGGGATTGCTGTAGAAGAGCCATTTCTCATCAATATAAACAGTCAAGAAATGGTTTTGTTTGATGGCGATGTAGCACTCCCAAATAAATTTTAGGCGTTCGAGCTTATTGGAAGGTGTCAAATGATGAGATATCCATTTGCTGAGCCTTCAAACATTTCCAAGAGCATGCAAATGTAAACGGACAGTTTCATTAATTACGAAAAACCTTTGCGTTAACATGTGAAGCTTGACAGGAATCTTCCCTCTATTGCAGCCCTTAATTCACCATCATTAATGACATATGGCAGTACTTCCTGTGGCGCATCTCATCACCAGAAGAAAATTTTATAAGCCACCTTTGGGTGGAGAGAGCGTTGGTTCCGAAAGTTTGACAATTTTGTTTAGCAATTTGCATTTATTCCGAGTTTAAACTTATACAACCTACAGGTACACAGAGTTTGGCTTTCTCAGGTCAATTTTTATAATAATAAGAGTTAACCTTTCCTCTACTCTTTAATCAGATGAGTCTGTGTCATCAACATATTGTTGGAATTTCAAAGCCATCTATTGTGTATTGTTTGTAACATTCTTTAAACTTTGTAGTTTCCCAAAAACGACAGAGCTTTTTTGGTCACCTGATCCTATACTTTTCTCCCATTTTAACAAATGAATTTCAGCTGTAATACATATTTCTATCAAAGAAATAAGCCTTCGGCAATAAAGCGAATCTATTCCGTAAATACCTTCCCTCTAAATGCTATTTAAACCTGTTAACAATTATCTCTTATCAAAAAAAATCTTACAATAGAGACAAAAAATTGACAAAACTAATAAAAAAATCATATTTGGTATCGTTCTTGTACTGTTTTGTACTAGAAAAATGCTATTTTCAAATGATGTAGTAAAAAGTCTTAATAAATATGAAGTACTAAAAGTTGCTAAAAATACTTTTTAGACAGACTTGAATGTAATGAAAATAATACTGTCAAAGTGGTTCATTAATTTTCATGTAGATTTCTAAGAAACAAAAATAAATGGTATAATTCCAAATGCTCTATAATGAAAAGAGGAATTACGTAAATAAAATTGAAATGATCAGAGCCTTATTTTCTCTCCAATCATTTCATTATTTAAAAAAAAACAAAAAAAGAAAGAAAGAAATTTAGAAAACGACGAAGAAAAGAACAGTTTTTATAAGAGATTGGGATTTGAATAAAATCATCCATAGATACATCCACAGCGTTTATAAACTGGAATATGCCATAGGATATGCGTTTATAAACTAGAACTGAAATCATTTTATTGTTTAAAGAGTGTAAACCTCCTTCTATTTTCCCTCTCTAAGACGAAATAAAATCAAATTTTCATCCATTAATACACAAAATTTTTATTTTGACAAGATTCAGCATGAAAATTTGTAATAAAAAAGTTTGGAAATAAACAGGACTGGGCTATCTGACGAAAAATGGAAAAGTTAAAAAAATATTAAAAATGTTTTTAATGACACAAATTTATTAGTTGACTAAATAGAATAATTTTGTTTGCTCTAATTATTTTCTAGTGCTTAATCTTAAAATATATTGCTTCTCAAAGCCACTACTAGGTGCTGTCTTCTGTAAGGAATTAAAATTTAATTAAATTGATTGTTAATATTTTAAAGCAAAATAATGATCAAGTTGGAAAATACTTTTTTAAAAGTAAACACACTCTAAGCTAAATTATATTCTTCGAAAGTTCTCCGTCACTTTTGTTAACTCTCTTTCATGATATATAGAAAATATTAAAAATTAAAATTAAATAAAAGTTTTATATTCTTAAATATAGTAATATTTCCTTAATAAATTGCTAAGAAACAAACAGAAAATAATTGAAAACTGCCTGCATTCTTTTATTTGCCTTTGTCAAATATTTCCATAAGCATTTATCCAACTATTAAATGCTATATTATTATTTATCGAATATATATCAATCACAAAGCTCTGCTTATTCACACATATGTAGTTTATTTGCATTTGTCAAATATTTCCTTAAGTCTTGATCCAACTATTAAATAAATTATTATTATTTATCGAATATATATCAACCACAAAGTTCTTCCCCTATTCACACACGTGAAGTTTACCAACCATTTTGAACACTTCAGAAAAAAATGCAAAGTTTGAATGAATAACTTTAAATTGAAGTAGAAATCTTTTAAATAAATTTTAGCATTCAACTGATTTCCAAAAGTTTTTAGTTCAATGTTTGAACTACTGCGAGTGTATTTAATATGATAATATTTACTTTCGCAGAGATCAATAGCAAGAACTAGAACAAATTAGAAAGTTGAGGAAAAAATGTGCTATTCAACTTCTAGGAAAATCAGATGATTGTAAAGTAAAAGAAATTTGTCATTTATCACTTCTATACAGATTTTACGCACCAAGAAATTTATTCGCCGGTAAAAATTGAATTTAATCCTTGTTTTTTCCCCCGAAAGAATTAGAATTCCAAGATTTTCCTAAATTTCCCGCTGCATTTGAATTGTCTCACAATTGCACAAATGTCGTGAAATATAGAATTTGTAAATTGATTTTTCTTCCATTCATTGTTTTGTTTTCGAATTAAGTGGCATACTTTAAAGAAAATATTTCAATTGCTTCTTTTTGATATATATCTTGCAGTACAATATATTTGCAGAGGTCATTTGGCTCAAATATAAAAGAGTATTAATTTATTGAATATAAATTGTACTGTATGAGACACTTACATTGCTGTGGTAGAAATTTTCCCTTCAATCGGTTTCTACGACTAAAATATCTTTCTTTTGTTATCTTTAGTTATAGCAAAACTTCTAAACTCATCCTATTTGAATGATTATTTGAGGGATTTTAAGACGAAGTAAAAGTTGTTTCAACACACTCAACTCACTTTCTTTAAAATGTCCCCCAAAAATCTGGAGAAACGTTTGAAATTCTTGCTTGACTTAATTAAAAAATTATTTGACATTTAAAAGAAATCTTTTTGAAATTTACGTTGGTAATGCCCTTGAAGGAATCAGTACATGCTTTTCAGACAGTTTAAAATTAAATTTAGTAGTTCTGAGTAGTCTGTAGTAGATGGTTTTTTTAATCAGTTTATTGCCTCAGTTCTTGAAACAAATACAATTTATGTCTTGCATATTATAAAGATTTTTAAATTTATGTCCTATATCAGGATTGAAAGAAATCATATTACGCAAATCCCACCCCACAATTTTAAAGCCTTCGACTTGTATTATTCCCAAATAAATGAAACTGAACAACTTTCATCTACGTAACTCTCTTATAGCAAATATTCCTCTACAATTTCACTTCTTAGACATTTTATAGTTATATTAACCTTAAAATATTTATGAACATATAATTATAGTAATGCAAACTCTAATGTATTAAATTTTTACGCTCCAATACTAAATGCTTTTCATTAAGATCAGCTTCCTAACGTATGATCTTTTCATTTAACTTAACCTCCGTTTCGAATTAATCTTCACAGCTGTGAACGAGCGGTTGTTCCTCCCGGTTAGCGAGAAACACATTTTCGTTTCGACATCCTTGAGTGAGTTCCGACATGATCATTTGGGATTAATGATCCTTTCTCATGTTCATGCTAGTAAGATATTCATTCCTTCCCTCCGGACAAACTGGCTGTCTCGAACATATGCGCCACATTGACTTTGACTTCGTCCACCCGTGTATGGATCTTGCGTTTCGAAACTGCGTTCCATATAGCTTTTCATTCCGTTTGTTTATTAACTTTACAAAGGTATTTGCAACATGAATCTTAGAGTTTTCTGGGAATGCTACTGATATGCAGTTTTTAAATTAGTTTAAATTTAAATTTTTTGCAAATAATACTTTGCGTATACAAATAGTAACAAAATGAAAACATAATTTTTCTTAAATGAATTTGATAAAAATAATAGCTCAACTTTATCATAAGTGCTAAAAAATAAAATTCCTTTTAATTTTAATTCTTTCCTATTCTTTAATTTGTAGCCACTATTACATATTAGGAATATTATAAAATCTTTAAATTATTTTCTTTCTAAAATTCACTAAGAAAGGCGTTACACAAATGGCATCAAAATTTAATTAATTTAGTCGATTAATTTGTATTTAAATTCTGAAAGATCAGTGAGAGAAAGTAGTACATGAAATTTCAAAATTGTACTTCAAGTGCAACTCTCTTCTCTGTTTTAACATCAGTTAGTAAATGGGCAATCGATTTCATCTCTGCTTATGGGAAAAATGTGGAAAATTCATTGGAAGCGATTCCACGAGACAGACATATAAGAAGTATGAATGCATGTTACCTCGCAAAAGGTAGTAACGTCATTTCTTATCTTTTTTTTCCTTCAGAAGTCACACATTGGATTCCAAAATAATATAGGTCTTATGTATTTGAAGTATATCATATGAGTCGGAAATAGATTCATTATTATAAATTTGAGTGCAAAAGATTACTTATATTCTTTATGGCAAATAAAGTAAAACTGAAAATATTACATTATAACAATACTTTAAAATAAGTAACAAAGTCACTCAATGTAATTAGGAAACAGGTATCTTTCTTTAAAAGAAAATTCAATTTAAATTTGTTTCTCTGTTCTGTCAAAGGTACTAATTACTAAAGTCAAAATACATTATTTTTGCATTTGTATACCGCATTTTTCGATCTCTCTTAGTAAAAACATTAGTTAAACGTGATTTCATTGATTCCGATATATTCAATTTATTAAAATTTTTAATCACCGTATTTAATACTGAAAAGATATTTCTTAATTTTTCATTGAATACAAACCAGATAGTTAATAAAATCTACAGTCTTTAAGCTATTTTCCATAAAATTTGGGAAAATTAAGATAAAAACGAGAGAGTTGCAATATGCATATCGATTTCTTGAAAGTTTCCAAATTCAAAGAAAGAAATAGTCATTTAATCCTTGTGTCTCGTATTTGTCTTTATTATAACCATAAAATTTCAAAGAATTTTTTAATCATGTTTAAATTTTATCAATAAATTTTGTTGCTTGAATGAAATGGAAAAATATAATATGATAGACATGAGGTAGCCTAAATGGCATTTTCGAAAAAATAAAAATAAAAAGTAAAATAAATCTCTAAAACAAATAAAATATAGTTCAAAAAATCTTCTCGTGATTGACGGAAGAAACATATAAGGAATTATTTACTTCTATTCTTAATGCTCATAATGGGTTGTTGTTTTAATCTTTGTTATTATATTGCCAGAAAAACCACATCAATAGGATTTTAAAGCTTATTTTTTACAACAACTATTTCAGTATTAAAATGCAATTTCTAAACAATTTTTCGAGTCATGCAGAGACATTCAGTTTATAATCAAACACAGTACGAAACGGTTACACAACTACATTGCCTCGGTTTACTTTTCACTGATCTCATATCAAGTAAGAAAAGTTTTAAATTTTCAAAAAACCTTTATCTTTTTTTAATAAAAATAAAAGTAATCGTTATTCACTTCTCAAAGGAGTAAACCTCTTTAGTTCCCATAGTAACTCTGCAAAGCTTCCACTGCGACCTTGACACAGGTACGGGGCCCTGAGCTAAAAATAGTTCCCCTTTCAAGCAACGCGAATCATTCGGCTCCTTCAATAATAATCATAGTCCGACAACCTTCGGCCAGGAGGTCTGATTAGCGACACAAATCTCCAATTAAAGATTAGTAGAAATTAACTTTGAAAACTTTGTCTTCCCATTTCTAACGCTGACAATCAATAAAACCACTTCAAGGGAATTCATTGGAGAAACACTGAGAAAATTGGGAAAAGCACGTATTCTCTTTCGACAAGAAACTGAACTTTGAAATAAATATGTGCCCATATTCTCGCTCCCAATATGATGATGAGTGCAGCAAAAAACGAAGTAAACAATATCGATACGGTATTTTTTTTTTCTTCCAAAAATCTGAGTATTAAAAAATGTCCATTGCTTTATATTCACACAGATTGATCCTCTGACACTTAGCTTTTCAAAGAACAACATCGGATGACACATTTAATTTTATAAATATAATCTTGATTCCATTCACATACGAATCTGTTAAACACTTGAGAAGACGTTTCATAGATTTCCATTTCTTTAAAGAAATATGGAGAAGATTCCTCTCTGATTCAGACAAAATGTTTCAAATTAGGAGACAATGCAGCAAATAAAACTTTGTCTGTTTTCACGATAGTTGCCTAAAATAAAAATTGTAATAAAAGCAATTAAGACTACCATTAATTGTTTTGAAATTCGCCTCTGAATATGCTTCAAATAACGATCCGGTTTTGTAATTATACTAAAAATTCAAAGTTTCGACCAATTCAAAATATTAGGAACAATAAACTTCAAAACAGTTTCTTAGCAATTATTTCGATGAAAAGGAAACAAACTGCATTTTCTTCCCCATTTTGCAACGAGGGTAAAAAAGGGTAAAAATTAACATGTGATGCTTTCCCTTGGGAGCATTCAGGGTAGCGTAGTCAAACGTAACCTTTACAAACTTGAGTTTTGGTTTAGTTTAGTTATATTAACGTCCCGTTTTGAAGCAACGCTAGGGCTATTTTGGGACGGACCTCGCAATTGTGAACTGATATCAGATGATGAGAACGAACCTGAACTGGCGCCCCCTCTCCAAACTTCCACACCTCACAAGTAAGAGGACGTTTGGCCCAGGCGGATTTAACATGCACCAAACCCGCTTAAATGGCAGTTCTTAGGTGGAATTGGATCTCGAACCTGCAACTCTCCTGTTCCAAAACCGAGCTTTTACCACCAGGACACCGCGACCTGAAACAAGTCAAATCAATTAAAACTTATAAAAATAATCATTTTTTTCTTCTTCATTTTCTTAACAATTAGTTATTTCTTTAATATGTGACTTGGCCGGTCTAATTGTTTCTTCCTTGAGTATAAATTTTCTGTAAAACTTTTTATTTACTTTTGCATAAAAAATGTCCCAAAAAGCGGAATCTATTTTCAGTAAATTCATTTGATATTCTTTCCTTTTCCATCCTTATTTCAATTTAATGATTTCAAACAACAAAAGTATATTCAAAAAGGAAAAAATCCAAACATGCATACCAATCTTTATTTAATGAAAAACAATTTTTCAAATCTAATATGAAGTTTCCGTTTATTTAACCAAAAATATGATTAAATGGCAAAAAAGAAATATGTAAAACGAACGAAAATTCTATTACTGATCAAATAAAATTTACCACTTGAATCCATATCCCACTGAATCAAATGGCACGATGAAAAATGTGAATAAATATATAACACTCATCTTAAAGTGCCTGCGATCTGAAAGAAGAAGAAAAATGGTAGAAAACTACTTTTGGTATTCATCGGATTTATTTTCCATCGAAAGGAAATTTGATCTCAGTAATCATAAGAATTTCTACAGCAAAAAAAGAGAGCTTGGTAAACGAAAAAAAAATAAGAAAAGAAAGTTTGCTTTTTACTAAAACAAAATAAGCACTTAGCTTAATAGGGGATAAATTTAGAAAAAGAAAGTGATGTTATCAGAAAGTATTTTAATTTACTTCCAAGTGTTAGCAACTAGCCTTTTTTTGTTGCTGTTTGTCCTTTCAAGTTATCTCCTTTTTATAATCCTTTTTTAAAATTATTTTTTTAAATAACGTGGAGAGTTGTACAAATTTTCTGGTTTCTCCTCTTACGTAACATAGTATTGTATTGAAAGGTTATCTAAGTAACTGAAGAGATTTAATTCTTTTTAAATAATTTTCTTTTTCCATCATGTATTTAACTCTCTTTCGCCTGTTGTTGAGTTGTAATGACTTAGTTTTCGTTCAAGTTCGCCAATTCATGTGGTCTAATGTGAAAAATTACACATATGTGCCTGCTTATTCATTTTATGTAACACAGAATTATGTTGAAATGTTTTTTTCTAAGATAAGTGGGGGAAGAAGAAAAATCCGTTTTTTTAACTCTTGTTGCCGATTTTTGATGGCTCAGCCTTTGTGTAGTTGTATTAGGTTCGCTAATTCAAATAATCTTGTCAAAAAGATTAAATGTATAATTTTAGTACATGATGTGTCTAATCTCGGTTGATCTATAAATCTAGCCAACTGATAAAAAAAGAAGTGTGATACTTTTTACTAATGAAAACGATCAATAACACCGTGATAAAGCGCATTAAATAGAAGTCTTACTTAGTTCCTTTATATAGAGAGAGGTAGATAGGGTGCTTCCAGGAAAACCAACAGAAGAAACTTAAATATTTCGTTTAAAGGAACACCATGAAAATTTCTTGAAGCCGGACCACGGACAGAAATTCGTTGTTAAATCTCATATCTTTCAACTAACTTCCATATAAAGCTGGTTAGGATCAAACCTGATCATTCATAACCTAAGCCAATAATTAATGACTTAATTACATTAAAGAGAACTCTTATCACTTATTTACATTAAAGAGAAATTGGACCCCATTTCATTACTTTAAAAATTAGAAAAAATTCTATCTGGATGAGTGTATGTACTCTTTCGACACAGCCTAATAAAATATTAGTTAATTTTTGAAATATTATTAAGTGAGATCTGTGGATACAAAACAGGACTTCTTATTTAATAATTCCATAAAATAGGATCATTTTTACTTGTATTTAGATAGTAATAAACAAATATAAATGGCAGTCAAATATTCATATAATTTCTTTAAAGAATTTAAAACTATGATTAATACTCGTTGACGTTTTGGAAAAAAATACCTATATTGATTAAAAAAGAGCAATACAACTTGTAGGTATTTCGAAGGAATAATCTCATCCAAACCTCTTTTAACAACTCAGAGATAGAAAAAAATTTAACTCTGATAAAGCAATAAAAACCATTCTAACAATTATTGTATTAAATAAAGATTAATAAAATAAATTAATAAGCTATTTACAACTGAAATAGGATTATATTATGTTTTCACACTTATTTTTCTCATGCATAAAAGATGAATAACAAAATCAAATTAATTTCGATGTCTCCCTCACAAATTCATGGCATATTTATCTAAATTTTTTTAAAAATTTGAGTTATATTTTCTCTGAAATAGGGCTATTTGGATTCTTAATGTCGCCTATTTAAGACTTCAGACGCTTCAAGAAAAATAATCAGAACAATGTTTAGGAATAAAAGCTTCATAAGCATTTATGAAAGCTTTTATAAAAAGGAAACAAAGTAGCTGAATGAAAGAAAAATGATACAGTCATAAAGGTTTATGATGAAGTTATGGTTATTTTTATGGCCTAAAAACTGTTAACAAAACAGTTCGCTATTTTAAGGGGTCATCGACTCGGAAAGGATTACTTTTATGACGAACACCTATTCTTTAGTTATAACCATGTTAACTGCTAAATTAGTTGAAGCGTATCTAAGAAGTTTTCCTGTCGAATTTCATTGAATATATTAGATAAGATTTCTAAATCAGAAAAAATTAAACATTTTCAAACGAAGGTACTCTTTAATATATGGAAAAAAATGCATTTTACAGGGGTATTTTTTCTCATGCTTTCCTGTTAATGAAGTTTCTGTAGATAAATGTGAAAGTGGTAATTGATCTAAATTCTTTATCAGATCATCTGTCTCTAGCAATTTCTTGTAGATATTTTTTGTTATTCTTTATGTTTAACTTTAATACTGATTAAACTTTAAATAAAAAGGCTGTTGAAGGCCTTAATCCTTAAAAAATTTTTTGTGGAATTTTAAATCAGTGAAACTTTTTAAAAATAAATGTTAACATTGTATATGATCAAGATTTCTTTTATGTGGTCATCATATTTTAACAATTGATTATCCTTTTTTATTGTTGCTAAATTTTAAAGCAAAAATCTTTTGACAGATAAAGCTTTGAAATAAACTTATCATTAACAGTTATTTATTATATCAAATATCTTATCATAATTGTTGAATATTCATCATAATTCAAAAATATGTTTACCACTTTTTTAAATTCTATTAGTGTTCGTGCTTTTAAATTTTTGTAGCCTTCTGCTGATTCATATCAGCATTTCTTTTTCAAATTACATCATGAATTGTTAATAGACTCATCTTGAAACCTTAAATTTTAAACAAATGTTGAATTATCATGTTTTTAAACTGATGGATATAATTCCAAAAATTATTGTTTCGATTTCATGGAAGACTGAAACGAAGATATTTATTGAATTCTAGATGCCGGATTTTTCACGATTGCTATATTTTTCTTTTTATCTTTCTCAAACCAGAAAGTAAAAATACTCTATGAAGAAAAAATTCTATATTTTTGCCAGTAGGATTTTTTTTTTTTTTTTTTTTTTTTTTTTTGTATAAGGCACTTTGAAAAGTTAACAACAAATATTAGCCGGATAGTGATAAATCTGACAAAAATGATGATGGATATGGTAACATGTCAAAAATTGTTCAGTCTGGATTGATAAGTGGCTGGATTTATTCTCGGTTTAGCTCTATCACGGTGACCATAACACCTTCTCAGCTTATCGTTTCTGACTATCACAATTTGATGGCATAATTTGTTTCTTAAATATGGGTATAGCAAAGACCCAATTAACAATTTCTTTTCTTGAACTTTTTTTTGTTAAGTACTATAGAAAATCGTTATGGGCTCTTCACTATCGTTATTGTGAAAAATCCTAATGGCCAATCGAGTCTTAATCAAATGTTACAAAGTGCTTTCAAAAATATTTGCCTCCTTTGCATCTTTAAGCTTTGCCAAGTCCATTTATGACTGAAAATCGCAAATATTTTTATTGTTACCTTTGAAAGGTAATTTATTTACGTTTATAAATCTGTGTTTGTTTTGTTTCTATGATTGTTATATCAGAAGATATATATATTTCTTTAAATTGACATTGGCGGAAATGAAACTGGAAATAGCATGGAAATAACCAGAAATCAGTTTTTTTGTGCTTTAATGCAATCAATTTCCACCAATTAAAATTCACTAAAGTTTTTGGTGTGAAATGTGAATGCGTAGGGCATGTTCAAAAGCGAGTAGTTATTCAACTGAGAGCTTTAAAAATCTATTGAATGTCTCGGGGAGAAAGGAAATCCTACAGTCGATGTAATGAATAAATTACAAAGCTATTATGGAGTTGCAATGAAATTCAATGTTGGTAATTTATTGCAGGTTCAAAGTACACATTTGCTCATGTTTGTTCGAGTAATAAAATGCCAATGCATGAACAATGCCCAAAGGGAAAAGATTCTTGGAGCAAACACCAACTTGCCCTTACAGAAGTAGATAAATAAATAAATACTCAAGTATAGGATTCCCAAAAATATTCTGAATATTATTAAGTCTTCTTATATTAAATCATGAGACCAAATTCTTCTGGAGAAATGTCTTCATGGGAAAAAACAGAATGTTACTGAAAGTTTGAACTATCCATTATGGACAATTATTCCCAAATATATGTTAGTTGAGCTGAAAACTTTGCGTTTAGGGACTATTATAGTGGTACTGTTATTCAGTGATGGTTTTTCTGGCATGATAGAAATTTTTAATGAATTGGGTATTATTCCATGTCATTACATGCTGATATAATACAGTAGCTTCGACAACGAGCGAATTGTTAAAAAGACAGTCTTTGCCTGTTACAAAATTGTCCAGAAAATTATAACGGCTCTCAGAAAGAAAAAAAAAGTATAAAATAGATAATAAAGAACGTATTTGGTGGTGAAATGGCTTGGTGGTTTAAAAGTGGTGAAGTATTTAAAACTAAAATGTTATTTTAGGTATATACTAATAATAACTTTAAATACATTTTTTTAAAATGCGCTTTTTGTCAAAATTTTATTAAGCAAAATATAGTTTCAAAAAAATTTATGGATATATTTTCTTAAAATTTTGTATATATAATACCATTAGTATTATGAAGGCAATGAACTATCGATTTAGGTTTAATATAAATAGATTTTGATTTTTAGCACTTTATTTGCCACGACTTTTATATTTTTATCATAAAAATGTTAGAAGAGCCATAATCTTTTTTCAGGTGTATATTTTTCATAGCATTTAGTTCATTGCCTTTTTAAGTACAATAATTATGTTGTGTAGAAAAATAATTTAAATTGGTGAACTTGAATTTAGTCTAGAATGTTTTAAATTTTGCTCTAATTTCATCAAATTTTACCTAAAATGCCTCAATTTAATAAATTAATTTTTTTAAACAATTCTAATTAATATTATTTATTCTTTCGAGTCATATTCATGAAGAAAATATACTGAAACTGATAATCAATGGAGTTTTTTAAAATGTGCCTCTGAAACAGGCAGATACGATCACCGATATAAGCAAATCAACGATATCGGTCTCCCTGAAACGTTTTCGTATACTCTCCAAATAATTTTTTGATCCTCCTTAGTCCGCGTAAAATAATAGACCTCAAATAAGACCGCGAATACTTTGCATAGTATTGGTGAACGGTAGTTATGAAAAATAGATTTTTGGTATGAATCTAACATTATTCATTATTACTGAATCTATCGTGATAATATATTTTAGGTTCCTCTTTGTGGATTAATGGAATTAAAATTTGATTCTAATCAACTGTAGTATCAGGGTTACATACCGAATTTCGTTGATTTAAAATGAGGATCACTGTAATTGAGTTATTGAGTTTATATGCATACGAAACTGCAAACTGATACACAGTCGAAATATTGACAAATATGGTTCGAAATTTGATAAGAATCTGCATTATAGAAGCTAAATCTTTTACCAAATTTTATTCATCTTGCTTTTAAAGTATGAAATGTGTTGTAATTGCCAATTTCATTTGTACACGAAAAGAGAGATAGAGAGGTTTCTTCTAAATGTATTTCATGCAAATTTTGATACATGTCAACGCATCCGCTAGTTCAAAGCGGTTTTGAATTATCATATCACAGGCAGGTATGTTACCAAAAATGGTTTTTCGAACTAAATACGATCTGAAATGTGGATATTTGTCAAAATCTCGAGTTCGAATTTTTTGACGTTTACTTTACTTCGTATGAGAGAAAGCAAAAAATAAATGAATAAAATATAAAAGATTTTAGACTAAAGAAATTATAGAAATAAATGCATCTGGCTTTATGTGGTACCCAAATAGTGAACTAATAAAAGTACCTAAGTTGTTTTTAATATTTTCAGTGTTTGCTTTCGATAAATCAAGATTCTCAGCAATCACTCGAATCTTTAATATTTCATCAAAATGAAATTTCGGGGTTTTATTTTTTTAGGTCGTTGATTTTCGATAATCCAATTTGCAACTGGAAATAGTAAAGAAAATACTTGAACATAGATGTCCAACACAAATAATAATTTAACTCATTTTAAATCTATCTTCAAATGGTCTTGAGGAATCAGTTTCTTAATGCCAAGTGCTTCGTGCTTTTTTCCTGTAATGAACTTATCAGTTCTTAGAACTTTTTTGAGGATAAAATCTATGACTTGAAGAGATCCTCCAAGTTTTGAGACATTGTTCAGAAACATTAAGAACGACTCTTCCGTTGCTGAAAAAATTATCAATTACACGAGTGGGAAAAAACTGCTTTATGCAGTCATTTTATTGTGAATTCACTCTTCATGGTTTAAAAGCAGAGATTACACACTTCACATCCCTTTATGCAATCGATAATAGAATTTTAAGAGGTTATATTCAGGAAAAATTTTATTCCTTTATCTTCAGTAATGTTCAAAAAATCGTTATGAATTATTTTGCTTATGATCTTTCATGAACAAAAGCATTTCTAATAAGAGGTGAATGGAAAATTATTTCCTTGCTTGCTTCTGGCTACAGCTTTGTGAAAAAAATTATTCAATCTCACCGAATAAGTTTTTATCCAAAGCTCTCAAATTAGAATTTGTAATATTATATTCACTTTAAGTCATATCAAAGATCTGATGAATTTATTTTAAATCAATGAAATTTTGAAATTTAACGCTATAATTTTATTTTAGATACTTATACAACCATTCAAATTAATTACACGACTTCATGTTTTATTTTCTTTATGAAATTTTATTCATCAATAACAGCAAATGGCTTCTTACATTCAAATATAAAGTTAATCAAATAATATAAATATAATAAAAATTGTCATCATGATCATCATCATAAAAAAATCATCTAAACATGATAGAATTATCAGACTAGTATACCAAATATGCTATAGTGATAGTTAATTACTATATTTTTGAATGGTCGTAATTCACAGGCTTTGTAAGTTATTTCATTTAGCCCTAAAACTGAAAGTCATTTTTTAAGATCCATTCTTTTTTTTTTTTCTTAAAATAGAACTCATGAATTTATTCCATTTCTGTCATCAGGAGAAACAGAAAATATTGAGTTTTTAACAATTTGTATTACTGAATATTATCAATAGATTATCGTTTTTTATTGGTATGGTGTTGTTAAAAATATTTAATTTTCTTTTTTTATAAGTTCTAGATTAAATATATTATTTCATTCGCTATCTCTTCATTTTGCATTTGCAATTTTGTACTATAATTAGATACTTAGAAATAACCTTATTTCTGGTAATATTCATTATTATGGAAGAATGTAATTTTTTCACTAAAGTCATTCATCATTAAAATCATCTATCATAGAAATAGGCCACGGATGTTTGAAGTTAAAAATTATAATATATTTCATTCTTAATTCATAATGTTCAAACCCCTTTTTTCTAATGTTGTGAGGATAAGCGTATGAAAGTTAAGGGAAATTTTATTATTTGTTTGAAAAGCAAATCTTTTTAAGATGAGAATTTTTGTTTCGATCCCTTAAGACAAAAAAAGCCATAAATATTTGGCTAAATTCATACAAATCATTGGAATTTTAAAATAAACATTGGCAAGACGTCATAAAATGCTAAATTTTCAAGAAAAACAAAAAAAATCCACAAGTTTCAAATTTCTAATAAATAGAAGCAAATTTCCAAGAAGTAGTACAGTCAAACACCTTCACTTCTTGTGTATGTGCTTCTAACTGTAAAAGGCATCGCAAAGTTTAACTAAAGCATGACTTTATATTGAAATCTTTTGAGGGAAAAGAGTGAAAATCGTTACTCAAGATCAGCAATAAATTTTATTACAAAAATAAATGTATGGCGATCTCATTTATCTGATTTGAACTTTTTTTTCTGTACCTTTGAGTGGTGGAAAACATCTGAATATAAAGAATTCATTTATTTTCACTGAAAAAATAAAGCCACAAATCATTCATCTACCGAGTGAAACTGAGGTGGGCCTGATGGAAAGGTCTCGGCTTTGGAGTGTTGATTTGCAGGTTTGAAACCCGATTTCCTCGAAGAACCGTGATATAAGAAGATCTTGTTCATGTTTCTGTCGAGGCCCACTGATGTGGTGTGGAAGGTAGGAGACCAGCTCAAATGCCGTTCTCGTCATCTAACCGCCTTTCAATTACGAAGTCCGTCTCGAAATAGCTTTCTCGTCTGGAAAGCAACTTAGATGCACGCTATTATTTGACATTGTTTGTGTATGTTATTTTTTATCATATCCCTTTAATTTTATTCTTGGCCTCAACCTATTTGATATTTATTATTTTCTCTAATTAAGTTTTCGAAAATCAAAGTGTATAAGGAAAGAAGTGGGAGTTGAATTTGAGATTCTGTTTCTGTCACCTTACTGATAATTCAATTTGTAGTTCTGCTACCATGAAGAAAATAATAATAGAAAATTTTTAACATTTACTTATATTTACCCTAAATAAAAGATATTATTAATATTGAGTGAAAATGCTATTACAGCACTTGTTGCTACATAGTTCTCGTTAAAATCATCGTTTTGCTTTGATTTTGATTGATTTCACTGTTATTAAGGATTTTTATCTGGCAACACGACCTTTTAAACCCTAGAAGAAAAAAATTATAAATTTGGTTGAAGGGAATAGAATTAGTATCCCAAATCCAGCATCTTAACAATCAAAATTACTAAAAAAATTTCCAAAATTATTTTCTTACAAACTTCCTTAAACTCAAGGATCAGCCAAAAAGGTTTTAACGCAAACGAGGTTTTCAACTAAAATATTGTAATAAAATGGCCCAAAATATCAAAATTAATTCATAAAATTAGTAACAATATTTTAACATTTTGTAATTTTAACAATGAAGGAAACTCTATGAATTTATATTTAATTATTAATTATTTGTCATTATGATAAAAGTTCCACAATCATCATAGCTTATTGTTGGATAACTTGAAAAATACAATTTTTGAAATAATATGTTAAAAAATGCAATTCATTAAAAAGGAATTTAATGTCATTCTCTTATACAGTAAAAATAAGATACAAGAACGTGTTTGGAAGTGACCCTTTGAACGATTATACGAAAAAAAGTTTTAAAAATACTTATAAATGACGTCGCATAAAGTTGACGAAAATCCATCAGATCAAGAATGAAAGTATAGCTATGAACTGTCTACTTGAGCAAATTATAAGTTCATTAAACCTACAGGCTAAGACAATAGATCTTTCAAACAGTCAGATATATGAAACAGTCAGATAAACGAATCCTAATTAATAAAGTTGTTTACCTAAATGTCGACTTCTCTGCAGTTCTATCTTTCCAAGCTTTATGCTTCCAATCCCTCATCTTTAGAGTCGCATTTCAAGGAGCGATGATTTGAATTATGTTGACATAAGAAATCGATTTTAGTTGGAACGAATGAAGCCTGTAGAAGATTAGGAGAGAATCATTGAAACGACCGCTTAATGCAATTAGAATTTCTAATAAATGACTCGACAGACTGTAATTTACCAAATCTTTTTAGTCTCATTAGATTGTGATGCCGAAATTTGAAAACCTAGCGTTTTATGATAATCATTTCTTGAGTTGATGCTAAGCCTTTTTACTGTTACCTCTCTTGGAATGTTCTATTAGTTCTTGGAATGTTCCTTCTATTAGTTTTCTCTCTCTCACACACACATAATATTGCTCACATTTTCAATCGTTAATATTTTTAAATGTAGTGGATGAAACTCGATGCTAAAACAGTTTTTTAAAATATTAATTAATTAATTATATTTTTCCAGTAATTACTATTTGGTTGCCAAATTCGTCTCCAAGCTCTGAGATTGTTGGTACAACACCCGATCATAAATAATATAAGAAAATAAGTAGAGAATCGAATTAAAAAAAATTTACATTACTTGTTTTATTTTCTTCAATTACATGCAACATAAATTATCACTAACAATTTTCAAATAATTTTGATTTCCTGTATGATCAGTTTACTTGAAAATTATAAAAAGTTCCTTCAATATGATAGGTTAAAACTATTAAAATCATACGATTATTTCCTTTAAAAAAAAAATTAACTATTTTTTCAAATTCATCTTGTACTTTTTCAGCCCCGTTTTACTCTGCTCCTCTGTGAATAATTGTTTAGCGAAAAATAGCTGCTGATAGATCTTCCAGCTTTTAATAGGATTCAGTATCCTAGTACTTTATTCCCGTACATCAATGAAATTTGCTTTGTTTTTCTATACTGGATGTAAACTGAGTAGAAACACAGATTTTTTTAAATATATTATTTATTATTATATTTTTAAGTTTATATTTTTAATTTTTTTAAAGAAATTTATTAATTTTTTTAAGTTTCCTTAAAAACTACTTGCAGCTACGTGCTTTTCTAAAAAGTTTTTTCTCATTCAATATTTGGTATTTGATCACCAAATCGATTCATTTGTTTTCAAGGATAATCATAGTATACCTAGTAGAAGTAGGAATCCAATTATATATGATATTGCAAAACATATTTTCTCAAAATTTTATATCAATTTCTGAAAAATATTCGTTTTATTTCACATTCCTCATTTTAAAATGTTTTTTCTAATCAGTATTTTTTTAATCATTCCTTTTTTCAATTTCAGTGATATTTGTAAGTTTAAAGAAAACATTTCAAGTAATTTGAATGCAATATGTAAATTAACCTTTTTTGGTTGACATGATTCCAAAAAAAGTTGACTGAGAAAAATGGATCCAAATATCCAAACTCAGAAATATTACCAGCGAGTCAATAATATCAAATGAGTTCTTTTTCTGGAAATTTTTTTATCGTTTCCCGTCTTAATCGAGGCACTGTATTTAATTTAGAAATAACCAGAAAAATTTTTTTAACTAGAATTTTTAATTTAATTTATTTCTTAATATATTTATAATCAATAGATTCAAGAAATCTTTCATATTTATTTTCATGAAATGCTTATTAATACCCAAAAATAAGCTTTTCGATAAAATGTAAATCGATAAAAAAACAAATTATGAAATCAAAATATTCATACAAACGTTTTATTTATAATTTAACAAAGAAATATAACTTAAAAAGGACAAATAAATGTTGTCTAAAAGAAACTAAAATGCTCTAGTAAGCCTCTCCGTTGTCATTAATTTCAATTTTTAATGAGCTTAACACAAATTCAAAGCATTTTTAAAATTTGAAAATTTTTATTTACATTCTCTACATCTCTTGCTTAACTTAATAAAGTAATATATATTCAGAGTTGTGACCGGTGGTTGGTGGGTTCTAATTAAGATAAGCCTTCTTGTGTAACATTAATTTATTAATAAAACATATAAGGTTACGTTACACACAGACACAAACAGAGAGTGGACAAAAAACACGTCAACACATAACGATAACAGAGGCTTAACTGACTGTCTCTCTAAGCACTCGCCAGAGGGCGGCGTGTGATGAGTGAATCATAGTGTAGGGGGAAAAAGAGAGTGCTACAGAGTAACTTTCTGTCAGATGAACAGAAAATAACACTGAAACGCTATTGAAATTATAAATAAATAAAGAATAAACTATAACATTTTCAAAAAACATGTTTGTTTTTTACTTTAAGATTTAAAAAAATGTTTACTTACTAATAAAAAAACTAAAGTAAAATTGATGGAGGATGCAGAAATGGGACTTGATAACATGCCTGTCAAAATGACTTCGTATCTTACTAAATATTTGCCCTGTTGTTCTGAAATTTACAGAATCTAAGAATTCAGTCATAAGTCAAATGATAATTTTATACTTATAATTCACAAATTGATATTTTCATTGGTTTTTAAATACAAAGTGCCCTTGAAGTAATTTTATTTTTGAAAAAAATTGTATTTATGTTCAAAGATGTTTACAACAACAAATATTGACTTTTATAATGTGCTAAATTAATATAAATCTTAATCAAAGCACCGTTCATAACAGATTGGATAATTAATGTTTTATTTCAAGTCTTTTTAGGCTTTTAGTATTTTTGTGTGATTTTTTTATATTCCATTTTATAAACATTCTAATTTTTGTTAAAATTAAATGGACGGGATCTTCGATCTCACGAATATCTAAAGGCAGTTATGATACAGGAGTCTAAAGTATATTTCGCATTTTTTCTTTTCTGATTTTGTGATAGAAATAATGAAAGTTAATGACATTAAGCAAAACTGAGATGCAAACGAATTCTTAAAATGTATGTGTAAATGAATCCTATCTTTTAATCCTCGAAAACACAAAAATAAAGGAAGACAAAAAAGCAAATTAATCCTAAACATAATGAGCGAACAATAATATTTTTCAGATAATGGAAAAATCTTATAGGAACGGATTAATTTAAATTTTGTATTTTAAATTGAATTTATTAAAAAATGGAAGAATATTAGAAAGTGTAGCTACGTTTTGTGAAAATAAAAATTAAAAAAACTATACAAAACAGTAAACACTGTCCTAACATTTCATTTTATTCCGAGTATTTTGTAACCACTAACGAATTTCATCAAGAAAACAGAGAATTTCAGACATGAATTCAAAAGAATTTTACAAGAAAAAATTACATGCTTTAAAATTCTTATACAGAATGCAAATGAAAGACGTGGTTGGAATTTGAACCCCGAGTAATCCCATCACCGGTTTATACTGGCTTCTGACTGTTTTCATCGTAAAAAGTTTTTATCAAAAAGCAGGGAAATATTCTTTGTAATCTTTCCTTCAGAACTGCTCGTTAAACATATTTCTTTTTATCATTTGGCTCTATTTTTTTCGTCAAAAAAAAGTATTTCAAAGAAAAAAATCATAGATGTGATCAGTAAATTTTATAACATAACCTTTACATGAAAAATGCATTTGTTGAAATTTCATTGAGATAAATATATTGAAAAAATTTTTTAATCACGCTTAAACTTTGAAACGTATTTCTTATTTTCTAAAATAATAACCTTGATGTTTCAAATAGATATGAGAAAAACATTGCCCACAAAGAGTGGATGAATTAAAAACATTTTCTTTTTCTAATATATGCTCTATTTTATACATATGAAAACGTACAATTAGAAATTTTCAAAAAAGTATCATATCACAATTTCTTATAGCTGCCATTTTAATAAACATGTACATATTATTCCATAATATCACTTAATAGAAATGATTATGAACGCAAAAATAAACATTTCGACGTTATAACAGAAAACTTTAACTCATTGGTTGTCACATAATTCACCTGTGAGTCACATCTACTATCTAAATAGATTATTGTTTCTTTATCACAGTTAAGAGGTAGCAAAGCAGATGTCATTTAATTAGATAAATAAATGATTTGAATCACTGCCTTAAATCTTGGCGTCGAACGTGCCAAGACTACATTTAGTCGGCTTTTCTCATGCAGAGTCGTACATCAAAGTGTTATGCAAAACCGGTGAGCCGGATTGTGTAAATATGGTACATTGACATTTTTAAGTCGGTCTCACTGGTACATCTAGCAAAAAAGTTTTAAAAAAAAGAACTTTACATAATATTTTATATTGAAATTTTGTGTACTGAACTTAAAAGGTTATCATTATATTGTATATATTTTTAAATACTGTTTGTATAAAAGAGTTTCGCATATGGAGTTAGCAGTTCATTCTCTCTTTTCAATTATATCCTCTGTCATCAAAAGAGTACAATTTTGGCTTCTAAGCCCGGCAGCCATTGATTTCAAGAATTGCAATTTTCCGATTGATGTCCGTGCTTTCATTTGCATACATGCTCTAAATTCAGAATTTGGATACCTACTGTAAAGGTGTACATGCTCTGAAGTCAGACTGAACACAAAACATACAGAATTCGGGAAATGGTGATAATATAAGGAATCATTGAGCATCTTAAAATTGAGCTCGCATCTCTTCTCTTGAAAAGGTAAGTGATATTGACAGCCTGTAAAAACAACTTTCAACTCTTTTTCAGGTTATTTAAAGCGTTTAATAGAGCAAGGAATTTGTTCGTTTATTGAGGAAGATGATTGTAAAGATGTTGGTCGTACAGGTAAATCTACTAGAATAATTGTGAATCTGCAAATTTGGTTCATGTTCTTCAAAATTCTTTCTTTCCGTCTAAAATATGATATTTAGACTTCATTTCTTTTATTCTTCTAAAACTGTTCATCTGTTTCCTCTGTTTCTATCGTTGCGAGAAAATCTCGATAAACCTTCTAGAAATATATCACCGCTGTCGTATCAAAATCTCGTAAGTTATAAGCAACACATAGATAAACATAACGAAATTTTGATGCAACAACTCTGACTATTTTCGATAAATAATATTTTGTAACAATAGGATCTCATATATAAAATTTAAAGAACAGATATAACTAATTAATGCAAATGTTTTGCATTATTAAATTGTTTAGAAGAATTGGCATGCGATATTTTGATATAACAATGACGAGATTTGCCACACTGGTTTTAGTTTTTACTATTATATTACTTCATTTTTCGTAACTTAACTTTTTGTGGCGACATACCAAAGTATAACATGACTGCTGAAAAATATACCATTCTAACCGAATAAATAAGTATTTATACTTCATAAATTTTTCATTCCGTAATGTATTAAACCAGTCGCCATTTATGTGACTGTGACTTGGCTAAACAATCACATTAACAGACTTTATCACAAGATTCTCTTATTGGATAATCTGCTTTAAAGATTGGATTATCAGTTTAAACTATCTTCTTGCAAAAACTGAGATTCTTAAATGCTTTTCTTAGAACTTTGATATTTTTTAATTGTCAGTGCAAGCGATTACACTGACAATTAAAAAATAATTGTCAGTGCAATACACTGATTTGTCAGTAGATGAAGATTGAAATAATTCAGAAATTATTTTCTACCAGAAGAATTAAACAATGCTTCTTAAAACTTTCTCCAATTGCTAAGGTAATAATTAATGATAGAAATAAATACACAAGCGAAAATTATATGATCTGTGGGTCTATTCTTCCCCTTTGTTTCTATTTTTCTATCTTTTATCTAATTTTCTGGTTGGGTTCTACTCATTTATGTCTACTTTTATCTTTGTTTGTGCAGTAAATACATGTATGAAATAAAAATGTATTTGGATATTTAATTAATATCAATAGATATATCAAATTATCAATAGATGTGTCAAATAAATCAAAATATCACTAATATCAAATTATCCAAAAATGTGCCAAATAAATCAAAATATTATTAGATTTATTAGAATATCGATAGATATAGGTGAATTGTCGTGCTTTTTCATTCATACTCCTCTTTATTTATATCCAGTCAATTTATTAAAAATGAAATTATCGTATAGTATCTGAGCTTAATTAAAATCATAAAAGTACAATAAAATGCTCCTTTCTGAACACTATGTAAAAATACGTTGTTCGTTTGAAGCCCAAATTGTCATAAATTGAAATTAATATCTTCAGTAAAAACAAGCAAGCGCTCAAATTCTAAAAATTTGTTAAATTTGTTTGTTGGCTTGTTTAACATAATATAGTTAAAAATGATAATTAAATAATAAAATTAATTATAATCAAAATTAATTGGTATATTTAATTTTTCACTCATCAGGAATCAAATTCTGCTATTAGATACATTAATGCTGATTTCCTTAATGTTTACTGCAATCTTTAACTTCTTAAAGAGATTTTATTGAACTTGTATTGTTAAATGAGAAAATTGGATATTTTTGGCTTTAATAAGAATTCCAACTTAATATTTAGAGCGAAATTTACGGATAATTAAAAAAGACCAATTAAAAAAATTAGTCTGAAAAATTCAGACTTTAATAGTAATACTAATTCTTATTTTTAATCAGACAGAAAAATTCACATAATCTACACGTATTTTTTTAATTGCACTTTGTTTCAATGAATGATAAGTTCAGATTTTAAGCAAAGCCATGAATCCAGTCATTTAGAAATCTTTAAATTATTACTGAATAATCTCGCATCCCATTTCAGTGTTTTCTTAGTATATTATTTTAAAGACGCGTTAACGACATTTTTAAGCACTAATAATAAAACTGGAGACAGTTTTCATTTATACAATAATTAAAATGTGAATGTAAAGTAGCAACTTCGATTATGTATTTAAAATATTTCATTTTTCAAAAGAAAGCACACTTACGGGTTATAATATGATATTTACAGCTGTCAAAATCTAATAATTCTTTTTTTTTCAGTGCACTTACTTTCCCGTACCATACAAGGAACCTACGTAAGTGAAGGAGGAGGTTTCGATTATGACCAATCTTGGCTGTGTGCTATGTAAGTATCTTTTGTATATATGGTACACTGATTGAAATATCAAACATTGCTTGTGATTAAAATATTGTTTCTTTTATTGATAAAAACCATCAGAACTGAAACTTTCTCATCTACTCGCTAATAATGGTGCTATCCCACTTTTCACATCCACATAATTCTATAAATTTAAATCTTAAGAATAAGTATATAATCGTAACAAGTAATATAAAAAAAAAATTTAATTCCTACTTAGGTCAACAAATAAAATTTTTATTTTAGTTACGTTTTATTTAATAATTATAATAATTATCGAAAAATTATTGGTTTTGGCAAGAATTGAATTCGCATTCTTCGCCTGCACGTGAAAAATACTGAAATCCTTCCATTTTACCGATTCAGCTGCTGCCTGTTGATTTCAATTTCCATTACAAACTGCTGAAACTCTGTTTAAAGTATTACAAATTAATTAAATTTAATTAATGAATTAATATTTGAATAAACTGTATTAACATCATATGTCATCTACTACAAGTTTTATATATTACTTTTAAATTTCTTATTAAAATTTTTAGCTTCACCCCCATTTGGCGACCTGGCAACGAATTTGGCGACACTATTTAAAGTATTATGAATTAATTACATTTAATTAATGAATTAATATTTGAAAAATTCTGTAGAGCATTTTGAATTCCTATAGTACGCAAACCATTCATGAAATCTTCTTTTAAATAAAAAAGCGCGATAAATTATTTACTAAATTGCAAAGTATATAGCATACAAAATTGCCCTATTTAAAAAATTGCCTTCTGTTTATTTTCTATACACTATATGCTATTCACGTATTTCTTTATTCACAAACGTGCGATTTTTAAGGATAAAAAAAACTTTTTGCAGTTTTTAAACAAATATTGGCCATTAGTAAAGGTATACTATGTGGTACAAGCTTCAGTTCAGAGAACTCTCATAAATGAATCCTAAAGTTTATTAGATCCAAGAAATACATTGTTTCAAATATTAAATTGTGTAAAAGCTTAAAATAATAGGAAACTTACTTCAAAATCTAGAATAATTGTTTATCCTTTACAATTTTTATATGATATAAACAAAAATTAAAATTAAAATCAGAAGCAAAAATTATATAGTAATTATATCTTTGTTTTTTCAGATCTATCTGATTTAATACTTAAAAATCTAGATAATCTTAAATTGATTTTCTTTTCTTTACTCGAACTTTTTAAAACTTCGCAAACTTTTCTGCTTAGCATGATGTTTATTCCTTGAAATTCCTTCTGATTTCACATAAAAAATGTCATCGAAAAAAAATTAAGTCTCAAGGTATATTAATCATTTTCGAAAATGAAAATAAGGCGCTTGAAATATGAAAAACTTTCTGGCATGAAAGACGAATTGAACTAATTCCTCTTTTGTGGGAGAAATTTGTTTTGTTCCAAATTATAATATAGTGGAACATATAATAAAAATTTGGATTTTTTTCACTTTAAAAATTTAGATAAATACAGCAACAAAGAATTCAAATAAAATTCAATTGTTGAAAGGAATTAATATTCTTTTCAATGCTAAAAGAATTCAAAAGATGAATAAACAATACTTTTTCATACATTTTATTCAGCCAAATTAATTTGATTTTTAAAAGTTCCTCTTCTTTTCTACATTTCAAAAGTAGTTCCGCGAATTTAGCTCTTATATTTGCTCCTTCAAAAATATTTTGTGTATTTATTTTTATCGTTGCGTATACACTTAAACTGCGCTTTTTCTAATTTGCTTGGTGAAGATAAATTGAATTTTCTGCTTTATATTTATCTTAAACACAAATTTATCTGTGAATGTTTAAATGTGTAATTCGTTGAAAATATTTTCTTTATCCATAGTATTTAAATTAATAGCTTCAATATTTTCAAACGCATAACCTTTGAATTCCTGGAATCCTCCTCCAAATGTCACGCATTAAATTCCTGGAATGGATTATAAAATAGAGGGATGTTTTCTTCGAATTAAAAATCAATCATTTATCTTGCAAAATTTTAAAGTAATGTCCTTTCAACTAGAAGCTTAAATATAGACTTAGCGAGAAGATATTTTTTCTTACTTGTTTTAGCTACGTTTTGAAAATAAGTCGCTTTTTCTCCGTAAAAGTTATTTAAGCTTTATTTATATAACAACAGGAAGCTGTAGAATATTTTAGAATTTTCTATTTCAATTTTGAAAAATGATTAAACTTGTATTTATTCCAATTTCCAAGAAGACATACATA
>JAPMOQ010048006.1:1967568-1999062 GCA_026543055.1 Argiope trifasciata | reverse complement strand
TTAGTGAATCTCCGTCAAAGGACTTTTTTATTTGATTCCGATTAGATATAAGTAATCTTGTCTATAGATGAAGAATATTCTGGAATTAATTTTTATAAAGGAAAACTAAAAAATATCTACTTGAAAAATATTGAACTTTGAAAAAAGATAAATCAATAAACTTCAAATACTTATTTTGCTAATTTAAAGCTTATTGCAGTTTTAGCAAAACAGTTCTCTTTTTGTTTTAGGTGCAATTTAGCTTCGCTTCAAAAACGGCACGTGGCGATCGCGCGTTTAAAACATCCAGCTAACATGGGGCGGACGCTGCATGAAGTGCGGTTCTTCATTCTTGTTTTGACGCCAAGCAAAGAGGTAACTGATTTTCTTTCATCTTTTGCAATAAATTATTTTTCTGAATTTATTAAATTGCTGCTTTTTATACTTTTAATTTAAGGGTTTCTGAATCTAATTCCAATTCTACCCAGGGAGCACATCTTATTTTGAGATAAGAATCTTCCGGTATGATGGTTAGTGTTTGCTTCGGTGGTAGTACAGAAGTGGTAATGTTGCTTTCCGAGCCCATCAATCGTGTGAGGCTAATAGACGCTATTTTATTTCGATCCCAGAGAATGATGTTATTTGTCGCATCGACTTATTTATTCAGATCACCCTAAAAGCAGTAACAGGGTCGGAATAGTTCTATATGATTTTGACAGTTTCTGTTATTTTGATTGCAGAGGAGCAGTAATAATTTAAAGTGCTCCCCACAGTAAATGCTTAGATCATTTTATTATCCAGTATATCTCTGCCTGGATGCTATTCAAAACTTTTTGTGAAGAATTCTTAAAATTTAAAACTAAAGTTCGCTTTTGAATAATTACAATATTAAATAATTAATAATGAAATATTACATGAAGGCTATTTTAATTTTTAGAATGCTGTTAATATGCAAAATTTCATGAAAAATCAGCGTATTATTATGAATAACTTATTTGTGATAAATTAAATATCTACTAATTACACTTATGGAAAACAAATCCCAACACTAGGAAGGAGCTGTGCTAGATAAACGAAATTTTGTAGGCGTGTTTATACATCTGAAAGATGACGTCGATTCAAATTTCGAGCTATGCGCGTAAGTGTGGCGCTAGTAGCGACACTATGAACATGCAAATGAGGTTTGCTTTAAATAAGCGCTGTAAGGTTCGTGATCGTTATTTACAGTTGAGATTTGACGTAGTGGGTTAATGTTAGTTAACGATGCCTTTGAGAAGACGAAGAAGCCATTATCAACAGCTCACTGAGTTTGAACGAGGTCGTGTTGTAGGGCTACGAGAAGGGTTTTCCTTCCGCGATATTGCTGAAAGACTTGGCAGGAATGTATACACTGTGCATGAGTATTGGCAGCAGTGGTCAAGGGAAGGTACTGCCTCAAGAAGACCAGGTTCCGGGCGGCCACATGGTACTACTGAGAGGGAAGACCGTCGTATTCGGCGTATGGCTGTGGCTAATCGTACTGCGTCTGCAGCCGAAACTCGAGCTGCAGTTGGCACCACAGTGACACAACGAACTGTTACAAATCGGTTACTGCAAGGACAGCTCCGAGCCCGACGCCCTGTACAGTACATTCTATTGACTCCAAGCCACTGCCGTTTGCGACTTGAGTGGTGTCAAGCTAGAGCTCATTGGAGGACGGAGTGGAGATCTGTTGTGTTTTCTCATGAAAGCCGGTTCTGCCTTGGTTGCAGTGATAGCCGTTTGTTGGTTAGAAGGAGGCCAGGTGAACGCCTGCTAGTGACCTGTCTGCGGCCTAGACACACAGGGCCTACTCCTGGAGTCATGGTTTGGGGAGCAATTTCGAATGACAGCAGGAGCACTCTCGTGGTTATCCCACGCACCCTGACTGCAAATTTGTACGTCAGTCTAGTGATACAACCTGTTGTGCTGCCATTCATGAAAAGCATTCAAGGGGGTGTTTTCCAACAGGATAACGCTCACCCTCATACCGCTGTTGTAACCCAACATGCTCTACAGAGTGTCGACATGTTGCCTTGGCCTACTAGATCACCAGATCTTTCTCCAACTGAGCACGTATGGGCCATCATTGGACGACAACTCCAGCGTCATCCACAACCAGCATTAACCGTCCCTGCATTGACCGCCCAAGTGCAACAGGCATGGAACTCCATCCCACAAACTGATATCCGACACCTGTACGACACAATGCATGCACGTTTGCATGCTTGCATTCAAAATTCTGGCGGTTACATCGGTTACTAATGTACCAACATTTCACATTTGAAATGGCTCCACCTGTGATCTTGAAACTTTAATCAATTAAATATGTTACCTAGACAAATGTATTCCTAAAATTTCATTACTGTACAATAATTTTTTGTTGGTGTTGGGATTTTTTTTCCATCAGTGTATATAAAAATTATTCCTTTAAGTATTCCACAATGTACCATTCCCACAAAATACAAAATTTTGAGGATATAATACTTCATGAATAAATTAATATGAAAATAAATAGAAATTCAGCTAAGACTTGGATACTTCCCATGCAGTTTTGAAATTGAAGTTTGAAATGAAAAGATAAATGTTAATTTAGTTCCCTTACAAGTATAATTTTAACTATCAGCAAAATCCTGTTCTTTTAAATTTCATCCAATAACATGGAGTACTGTTTATACAATTATGTTTTTAAGGCTTCAAAGGGAGATATCAGTTTAAAGAAATTTGGAATATCATTCTTCTATATAGTACTATATAAATGTCTTTTCATGATTACCACTTTGTTAGATGCTATCACTTTTCGGGATCACTAACTCATGTATGAAACTTAAGAGTATTGATTTTCAAATTTTACTTAGCCATTTTGTTCTGATATTTTAAAAAAGAAATAGTTGATTTGCAAAAGATACAAAATTTATTCTATCTGTGAAAAACATAGTCAGAAGTCACTGAATGTCTATGAATATTTAAAATAAATAGTAAAAATGAGTTGCAAATACATCAAGAAGTCCACAAAAAATTATTCTCAATAAGTCTGGGGGTTCCTTTTCAATAAAAATATTTTCTTCTATTTATTCCGGATGGCGAATGAAGATTCCTTTATGCCTTGGTGAAGCTAAAATGCAATCCGTATACAAGAGTAATTAAATGCTGCGCATCTCAGAAAAAACAGCAAAACTACGAAGAAAAAGTTTAATAATAGGAGAGATGGAATTTTATCTCTGCTATTTCTACTTCAGATGGCACGAAAGTTGATGCAATGAGAATGAAAAAAGATAGATAGCATTTGATGATAGTTTTAAATACAGCCATACTGAATGCCAACATTAAAATGCATTTTAATTTAAGAGTTGAATTCACTTTTAAACCTGCAATTTCTAAGGGAGGTGCAGCTATCAAGAAACGTTCAAACAAAACTTGTTCTTAATAAGAGGATAATTCACTTAACTTAAATTACCTTTCTAATTCCAAATATTAAGAAGTTATGAGAGCATAAAATTTCCTCATTTTTTATAATAAAGTTTAAATGTATAGTTAGATTTTTTAAAAAGGTCAACGCAAAAATATTTAAATTAAAGCTTTATTTAAATTTAACAGCATTTTTATGACATTTTTGGTGCCAGATAGTTTTTTTAGGGTTTTTTATTTTAATTTCGTGATTCACAAATTCATTTCGAAATTCCGAAAGTTATATTCATGTTATATAAAAAAGAAAAAAGTTTCTAAAAAATAATGACTTTTTAATAGTATTATTGCTCTGTGCATTTTTTATTTCACTATGAAATAGTGGATATAAAACAGTTCAAAGCAAAAACTAGTTTTGATGTACGCATGAAAACATTTTTTTATCGTAGAGCAGAAATTGCTTTCTTTTTTTTAAATTCCTGAAAAATTATATTCAAGTTATATAAAAAGAAAAATGTTTCACAAAAATATGAGCATTTTCATTGTAATTTTTCTTTGTGCATTTTTTATTTAAATATGAAATAGTGAATGTACAACACAGCAAAGCAAAAACTAGCTCTATTGCGCGTATACAATTTTGTATCTCGAAAATTTCTTCTTCTTTTTTAATTAGTGAAGTCATATTCTTCTTTTCCAAAAATTCAAAGTAAAAAGTTTGCATTTTTTAATAACATCAAGTAATAACCAATTTTTATATGAAATGTTATTTTCATTGGATTGTAAAACCTAGGGCTAGGAATTTAATTTTCGCTGAAGTTAAAATTAATGCATCCTTTCTAGAAGCATGACACAAAAGATAAACACAAGAGCATCATACCTTATGCCTCTACAAACGGGTAAAAGATTACCTCAAAAACAAAAGCATAATGAAAACCAGGCTTTTAGTATAAATGTCGTTTTTTACATGAGAACTCTTAATCTGTTTTCGTAAGTGCATTAATTAGTTTGTTCCTTGGATGTTAATGAAAATTGGAGGTTGCTTTGGCATTTACAATTCTTAACTATTATGTAAATTAATGAGATTCGTGATTAATATATTTATTATAAAAATTTTATATGAAATCGCATGAACATATGAAATCGCAAAAACACAGATATTTCTAGTGTTTTATCTACAATGAAACTAGTGACACCTCTAACACTCTCCCCATCAAGATTAGTTCTTTCCCAAGTGAAAGTTTGTTTTAAAACTTGATGAAATTTTTTTTCATTGACTGCAGAATTTTTCAGAGATCATGGTTAAAAGAAAAAAAAAAACCAATAACTTAGCAGTTGAAGCGTAACGGTTTTAGCAATTTTTAAGAAAAAAAACGTCTAGTCTAATCGCTATGAGAGTTTATTAAATCGGGTGGAAATCGTTGCACAAATAGAATTATTTCATCAAATCAGTCAAGTTACATAAAAGTGATTAAAAATGGAATTAAAAACAATTTATAATAATTGCTTAGCTAGAATTTAATTAATTTCGAATAAAAATATTTAAATTCATTGTTTATATTCACGCGAAATAACCACATCTCAATTTTGTTTTAAAAAAATATCAAAAAAAAATTTTTTTTGTCATCTGCAGATTTTGGGATTTACTTGTGGCGAAAAAATTACAAAAAAAGAGCAGCTAGAACAGGACTTGCTCTTAAGAACAGAAAAGTATCAGGTCATCTTTCAAAGGTTCTAGAAATTTTGTTAGAAAAGCGAAATTTCAATACTCCTCCTTAAATCAGGTCATTACGTGCTTGAGTTCTGCATTCGCCCTGGGCTATTGAAAATGAAGTTGATCGATACATTATCGACCGAGGTAAGAACCAAGTCACAATACTGGCAATCAAAATAGCTGTAGAAAAGAACTCCTTACATCTAACAAGTGAAAAATAATCCGTACTAAGTTCTGTTTTCTCGATCATCCCTTACCTGATCATCACACACCTAAAGTTGCAGAGGAAGGACAAATTTTCTATTCAGCAACTTCAAAGAGTTAATAGAAAAGGTGGTCATAAAAGAATGGCAGAATATTTCATGTATCAGATATTGGTCTTATGAATTTATACTGTCAGTTTATATGTCATTATGATCATTATGGAAGTTATATGGGCAGTTTATATGAAGAGAAAATGTATTTAAACTGACCTTCAAGATTAGCACCTTTTTCCTTTATTTAACACACTTTAGAAACGGAATATTATAAATTTGAATAATATAATATAATAATATAAATTATATTAATTATAAATTCTAAATGTGAGAGATGGACCTACACAATGTGTTTAGAACTAAAATATGCCTGCATAGAAAATGTCTGAGGGAAAAAAGTACTCATTTTCCTAAAAATGTTATATCTTTAGTGGTATGCATTTTAGGACTCAGGAAAATCTAAGCGATAAAAACGGAGGAAAAACGTAGAAGAAAACAAGTGTTTGGCCCAAATGACCATTTTTTTATCTGATTTCTTTACCTGAAATGCATTATTTAAGAGTCTGTTTGAGAGTTCATGACAATTGTTAGTACTCTCTTTTTTTTCAGCATGCCAAATTCGTAATTGGGCATGCTGAATTAATGATATGAAATATAATTAGCATTTGATTTTTATATGAAGAAGGATTTTTATTGAATAACGTGTATATTTAAGACGTTTCGTTTATTTATCGTTGTCATTCATTTTTGGATCGTTTTTAGCATCATTTTTTTCTGTGTCTACCTCCAAGATTTCATATTCTTGTGAATACTAATTCTTCTCTACTCTATTTTTGGCAATTGTACTTTAGTTCTAACTACTTGATCGACCAGCTTTCTTCTCTACGGTGTTCTCAACAAAAATACTTTGAACTCCTGGCTCACCCGTTTTTTTCCTACAGTATTTTGAACAAAGTTTGCCTACAAAGTCCTTCTTTAACCCATTCAACTACTCATGGTACATTCTCAAAGTTTCTTTCGTCGAATGTTACACTGATTCAGAGTATAAGTGCCTAGGAAATAAGGTTTAAAAGAATATATAATTTCAATCATAAGATGTAAGGCTAAATAATACTTTAACATTTGCTTTTGACTGATCAATGATCTTTAGATAAGTATAATTCTTTTCTAACTGCTTATTATAACAGTTAATTTTTAAAATATTAATTTAAATATGTTTTGTACTGAACTTACAAGTTAGAATGTTTAAAACTAATTTAATGCTAAAATACTCATAGATATTTAGTAATCAACTAAGTAAAATTTTTCAGTAGCTTTATTAATATGAAAGCTTCAGATCTAAGCAACATATTGCGATAGATATTGTATACTATATTTAACATTGCCATTTACAAATGTCAAGCTCAAGCTTTCGATATACAAAACTTTGATATCAGGCTTTTGATACCAGGAAAGTAATTCCTGAAATTGATCATAATATAGCCGCAGCAAAATATACTTGCGTTGTGATTTTAACAAAATGTTTTGAAAAATATCTAAGATTTATATTTATTTGCTGTGGAAAATTCGTAATTTTGAATAGTCATCCTGTCGTTTTCACTTTGAATTCACTTCTAGAGACTAGATTGACCCGCATAACGTTTGGAATTTATCATTAGGATTATCAAGTTACTCTGAAACACTACAGGAGTCATTACACAAAGCATTAGGGTACTTGCGCCTTCCACACAATATTGCTACATTATCATCATTTCTCATTCCACCGGAAACAGCCGAGATTGGTCATAAATCTGAGACAAAACTAGCTGGTCAGAGATAATTATATAATCATAACTGAGCCAAGATCTTTAATAATAATATTTGTAATAAAAACCACTTCAATACAGCATCCAAAAATTAATTAGAACAATCAATGTTATAAATTATGAAAGGTTTTGATCAAGCTCCTCTCTTCCATCAATGTTCGTCAATAGAACAAGGTGTCCTTTAACCCTATAATCAATGGACCAACTTTATTTTTATCTTACATATCAATAAAGATATTCCTCTCGGAGATCAAAAGGGTGATTGCAGTAATTTTTTTTTATTCTAATGTACATTTTTTAAGTACTTTCAACTTTTTATAATGGATTTGTTTTTCAAAAATTGAATTTTGTAATCATTGAAAGTTTTGTAATAATTTAGTTTTGAAATTTTTCGAACTTTTGCATTCCCGATTACATATATTATTTTAATATTTTCAGAATTTAAATGATGGCTAATTGATTTATTAAATTAAATTTAGAATTTGTGGCGCCATCTAGTAGTGGATATGAAAAAAATATTTCCAAGTTTTGCATAATATACATGCGTTGAATTATTCATTACAATCCTTGAAAAAATGAAAATAATTAAAATAAAAAAAAACTTGCTATTAATACACTAATAAAAGTTCATTTTAATAAATATTCCTATTAAATTTAGGCTTATTTTTCAACAATGCCTAAAATTTTGACATAACAATTTAAATAATGTCTCTAGTAATTATAACACTTCCAGACTTTTATTTATAATGCCTTATTAATATGCTATTTATTTTCTAAGAGTCGCCCTATTTCATCTCTTGCCTTTTGGACGAAAATTTCAAAGATGTGATAGCAGAATACTTTAATAAATTTTGCGATATAAATTTTAAAAATAATTATCATTAGCCATCTTTTGCACTAAGTACAAATGACTTTTTAAAAAACTGTAAATTTCATTCCATGCTAAAAGTTTTTTTTTAATTAATAAACTATCTGTAGAGCATAATTAACATGTAATTGTTATTAAGTTATAAATGATAGTTGAAAGAGAGAAGCTGATATTCGGTAATCATTAAATATGATTTCCTATCATTGAGATGTAAATTATAACTTAACATACTTCCAATATTTATTACTTTCTAAATTTTAAAGAAAAAGAGTGTTTGCGATCGATTGATTTAAAAAATAGCATGTTAAATTGTATTTTCTTTGAATCTGGATTATGTAATTTCTAAAATTATTTATCGATTGAGAGCATTTAGATTTATTTCATATTTGCTAACACTTTTTAGATACAAACAAAATTTATTTAAAGTTTTATTTTTTATTTGAGAATTATGATACTCTGCAAAAAAAAGCGAAGTGAAAAAGTTACAAATTTACGAAAAAAAAAAAAAGATGAAAAGAAAAGAACTGTTTGTTGCTAAGAAAATGCTATTTTCGGCATTTCTACAAATTTGTCTTCGCTGTCGTTGTATAATCAAATATTAGCGCATACTTTTATTTTCTTCTACAGTTTTGGATATATTTTCATGAATATTTATATTTTATGCAAAAATCAGAATGGTAGAGAATTTTCCTTGTTTTTACGTTTTATGAGCTTGCAAAAGTAAATTTATCGAAATTGCATCAAAATATTTTTCATAAAACTTAGCCACAACACTTTTACCAAACACAATACTTTTAAATAAACACTTTTAATGTAGGTGTTTAATATTAGTGTTCGAATTATTTTGGTAACTTTTTTTTATATTTCTCACACAAAATAAATCAACTTTTACAATCTTTCTTACAAAGTATACTAAAAGAAAATACTGTATTAATAAAAAAAAACTCGAGATATTGTCATTTTTCCACACTTCTGACAAACACATTTTCGAGTTATTTCTGTCTGTCTGAGAAAGTCAGATGTAAAAGTTAGGTGGAATGAAATTTTCTCCTTGACCTTTGCGCCATATTTGCAGATTTCAATCACATTTTGAACGAAATCCATTTACATGAAGTTGTCTTTTCTGCATGATTGCAAGGGAACATGAAACCACAAAACATAAAAAAATTAGTGAAATTTTGGTGCACAGTTATAACATCTTAAATGCACATCTGTAATTTTGAACTAAATCTGCCCATGAATTCACTGTTTGCCGAGCTATAAATTCGCATATATTTAACGCAACAATTCAAAAACACAATGACTTGGATTATGACACTTGGTGTGTGTTCTTGTTATTAAAACTGTAAGTGTATTTTTTTTCCTTTTTCTTTTGTCAAATTTTAATCGATCGAAAAAAGGCACCACAATACATACTGGATTTTTTTTTCTATGCTATGAAAAGCAAAAGGTTCCAGTGCAATACTCTGAACACAAAACTTTTAGCACTCTTGCCCAAGGTCTACAATTTTCAGGCAAAGTGGCGGAAGGTAACAATTTTATTAAGGTATGGGGGGGGGGAATTTGAAAGAAATCGCCCCGCTGATTTTCCCACCCCCTCCCCCTGAAAATACACTAAATAACAGCTTCAAGAATCTTAGTACAATTTTTAACAGTAATATACAACTACCCATCAAATAACCCTTTTTTCCAATTTTAGTAAAGTAATTGTCAGAGAGTTCATATATCCAGTGTTGAAGAATTTTATTGAATATAAAAAATTTTATGTGCTTTTGAAAAAAAATAAATAAATTGAAATTTCATGTAATTTGTACCAATTTTATTATTTTAAATTAATTACAATTAAATATAATTCAAATTACTAATTTTGAAAAAAAAAGTTGTCTACTAGAATTCTAGAAAAAAATTAAAAATTAAATAAAACAAATCAATATGCATAGATTTTTTTATCTTTTTGTAATTTGCATTGCATCATCTGTAACATTAATAAACATAACAAATTATATCATGGGAAAACTTTTATACATTTTTTCTCTGTTATCGAAAAATTGTAATTTTTTTCTTAGACATAAATTTAATGGTTTTGTACTAAAGCGAAATAAAATATTTTTAATGTCAAAAACTAGTTCTAATGTTTCCAAGAAATATAAAAATAGAGAGATATTATATGAATTACATATTTATGTAAGCCGTTAATATTTTTAAACATTTTAGAAAGGGACTAAAAACGCATTAGAAACTGGTCGAACTTTTGCAACTATATTTGCTGACATGGACTTCAGACAACGTCTTCTAGAAGTTCATAGCGAAGCTGAATTCAAAAATGTTCTCCTAAAACATGCCCAAGATTTGGCTGCTGAACAGAGCAACCCCTCCAAGCGTCTAGGTACTCATGATGGAGATTTGGACTTCGATGTAAGTAGTGTAAGTTTCGAAAATGCATTATAATTTCTTAGAATAATTAGTCGTAGTTTGAAAAATCGTCGTCGTTTCATAGAATTATTGATTATTTATTTTTAATACAAAATTAGCTCTGAACTACAAAATCCTGCTCTTTCTTATATGATGAAGTAATGTGATTATAAAAAAAAATCGGTATTGAGAATGTGTTGAAAATATATACTCTGAAAACCTATTTTTATTCATCTGTATATTATCTCAAAAGGCGGATGAAATCTGTAACGAACGATCAAAAGAAAGCGATACCAAATCTTTCTTTTTTATTAAATTTAGCATAATTCAAAATTCAATTCAATTAGTAGAAGTCAAAATGTGTAGAATTATTTTCAAAAAATTTAATCCTTCAATAAAGATTTGCAAATCAATCTGAATATAATCAAATAATGAGATCGAACTTCTGCCTTTCAGGTATACCAAATTTTTAGTCATTTTAAATGAAATATCTCTGCAATAACAAATATTATGAAGAAGTTTAAAATACATTTAAAAAAGCTCACAAATAGGCAGTTTGCAATCGGATCTCTCTTAATTATAAGAAAATATAATAATAGGGACCAATTAATTTTATTAACAAAATGGACTTCTTAATTTTCTATAACATTTACTGCTAAACAGCAAAACAACTTTTTCACATCATTTAGATCATTTATCTAATTAAAAGTGTATTATTAACCTTTACTGGCTAAGAAATTATCTATTGAACCGTAATTATAGTTCCTATCTTGTATATATATAATCCAACAGACAAATTAATAAGCCGTTCTGAGATTTATTCTGTGATGCCATGAATAATGAAAGGAATCCATTTCTTTCAAAAAATTGCATCTCTTAAAATAGTCCACTGCTTTCATTCACAAAGTTACGCAGATTCCGTCATTAAACTTTTTCCCATGCATAAAGAAGTTTTCTGCTTTTGGAACAATTCTCGCATGTTATTTTCTAAACTTTTTCCATTCAGTTTTCTAATTGTTCTCCCAAATCGTGCCGTTACTTAATTCTTTCAATTTGCAGGAATCGAGATGCAGACTTGCCCAAGGCTTGTGGGATGATATTCGTAGAAGATCATCCCTGTATATCAGCGACTTTATCGATGGTATGTCTTTTCATCTTTTCAGTTCATTTTTATGTGTTCCAGTAAAAGGTATTAATGGAGGTCTTTTATCCCCCTCAGGTTTTGTGGGACACAAGACAATCCATAAAACAATATCGACCATATTTTTTCTCTATTTCGCCTGCATTCTTCCGACCATCGCTTTTGGAGCCCTCAATGACAACAACACTCTTGGGCAGATCGGTAAGCTTTTTTTTTCCCATGCTGCTTTTTAGTTCGCTGGATATGGATCACATATAAATTTACTTTTTCTTTTCCAAGATGTTTTTATTGACCAAATAATGTTTTGACGTTATTTGTTGCAAAATAAATAATCTTGACAGGTGTTTGTGATGTTATTAGTTATCGTTAGTTTCGTTCTTCTGTTGCTCGCTTAGTGCAAATTCTGTTAAAAAGTTTCAAAGAGATATTTTTTTTCTTCTAATTATATGCATTATTATCTAATTTCGATTGTTAGCAAAGAAATTTTATTCAAACAACAATTGAGTTTACTTGTCGTTTACCTTGAAGTTAGTAAAGTAATTTGGATAGTAAACCGGGATAATAGTGTATAATTGGGAAATGAATTAAAACCCCAAAGATTTCTTAAGTAGGTTCTGGGCAAAGTAATTTAAATACAGCAATTTGTATATTGATGAAAAAGTAATTCCTGATTTCATAATCTTCACTAATAATTTGCATGATATTTTAAGCTGAAAACTTTGCACTGGATAATTATCCAAACGTCAATATTTGTGATCACCATCAGTTGCTATAATCTAAATATCAATTATTCAATGGTTGCTCAATTTATAATTCCCAAATAATAATTGTTAAAGTTACCATAAAACAATTATCTTTTAAGAAAATGGCAAATAACACCACATTAAAGAAAATACTTTTTTTTCTATATATATAAAAGTCATATTTCTGCATGTTTTCTATTCTTAATATATTATGTACGAAATTTGATTTTAGTAAACTATGCAGATGAGAGCGAATACCTTTTGCTTCTTACTTAGAAGCTATTGAATCAGTGCATACCTAAATTAAAAGAAAATTATTTTTATGCATGAAAATTCAGTTCCATTTTGAAAATAATTTTCAAGACAAAAATATTGAAACTATATCATTTTGTCTTTCAAAGTCAATATTTTTTTATTGCTGTTTGAATGTAATGTTTCCGAATAAATAAAAATGCTGTGTCATTGTAATAAAAATATTATCTTCCTATCATTTGTATTCTGTAAAGTCATTAATTTATCTTAATTTATTCTTATTTTTAATTTTAAGTAGAATAACTTTATTGTCATAAAGGAACTGAAATCTTTAGAGATTCAATTCGCCTTCTTTCATATTTCCAAAATTAAAAAAGATACAAAAAATAATAAAAAAATATTGAATTGCATTTTTTTTCAATAAAGTAAATTAGATGTAAAAAGAAATTTTTTTAAAAAAAAGCTTTCTTAAATAGTATAATTTTATATAATTTTTTCATAAGGTTATAAATTTTTAGAACTTAATTTCAAGTCAGTAAGAATTTAGTTCTTTTCATTCGTAAATGTGTTAATTTTTGACTAAAATTATGTTCTTTAGATGTTCGAAAGTCCATCATTGGTCAGACGCTAGGGGGCCTTATATTCGCGCTGTGCGGAGGACAACCCCTCGTAATCGTAATGACGACAGCACCTCTAAGCCTATATACGAAAGGCAAGTATAACTCATCTTTTTTTTTTCTTTTACTATAATATTCATTTTCGTCCCATACATAGGTGAAAAAGAATGCAGCTTTATTAGCGTTAATCTACAAAAAAATATATAGCTACGGGATACACTTTGAAGGCTTACAGTATTATAAGCACCTTTCATTATGTGCGTAAATCAATTCCCAATTTAAAGGATGTCTTCCAGACACAATTTAATTAATTGGAAAATCTATTATTTTTAGTCCCATCGTCATTAATCACAAGCAGTCATAAACAACTGCTGCTGATTATAATTGTATTAGCACGAATTTACCAACTTATTGGAAAAGGAAATTCAGAAATGTTAGTGTTGAATAGAACAGAAATATAAAATTGGAAGTTTCAGTCGTTCGGATCTTCAGTTTACTACAGTTGAGACAGATTTTCAACTTACTTAAAAACTGGTCAAATCTGATATTCACAATGATTACTGGTATTACCAAATATTCGCAATGATTACAGTCAAGCTGGTTGATTCTTCCGTAAGGAAAGACTAACTCCCCCTGAATAGGAGTTAAATCAGAATTCTAACTCCAAAGTCGCTTTAATCCATAGAGAACGTCTTGCTTACTCCTCATCCTGTCCTTAACTAATGGACGTTGCTGGACCATTCAAGAATAAAATAATTAACTAATATTTGAGGAATTGAAATAAGATACCGTCTTCTTTAAAATCTCGCTATTGGAAAACGTTAAACAGCCAGTTTTTGCATTATTTAGCTTTCTAATTAGAAATTTGATTCTGTTTGGGTCCATTTAGTCATATTAATTCAACCTGAAATGTTAAAGAATCCATCTAAGTTTTGTATCTGAATACAAAATCTGTTAATTAGTTTTAGTTTAAATGTTTAAAAATAGTATGTGCTCTTGTGACAAGCAGGTTAAATAACTAAAGAATAAAATTTGATTAAAATCCAGACTAATTAGTTAAATTTAGACTGACTAACAACTAAATAAAGACAACAATTTGATTAAAAAATTATAATTTTGAAAGATGTACTAAAATGTATAGTGAAGTTTAAACTCGATATAAAGTTCTGAAAGCACTGAAGCTGGGGACGACTGGCAACCTAAAGCAAATTTTGTGTTTTTTCAGAACAGCACAAATTGAAACATTTATCAATTATTGTTACTTTCATTCATATTAATTTGGGTTTGAGCAAAGTACTATTCTAAATCCACTTTTTAAAAATATAACCTGAACAGTCACAGAATAATTATAAACTCACTTAAATAAAATAATACTGGATCCTTTGAGAGAATATCAACGTTTGTGATCTAGAGTGCAAGATAAAATGATTAACGGTTTTTCATGATTTACAAATTTTTTTTCAGTAAATCATATTTTCAAAAAGACGCTGTTTAATATCACGATTCTTAAATGTATTTTCATATTTTAATAGCTTTTAACAGAACTGTTGTCGAACTTTTTATACATGCTTAGTAATATAGGGAGCTTTTACCTTTTGAGTATTAACCGGATATATACGACCAGCAAACAAAAATAAGTCCAAATAGTTTGTGATAAAAGTATAATTTTGGAGTTATTTGACCTTCATGTCTCAATATATGGATTTAAAATCATTTGGAAAAAAAATTCGAATACATTTTTCTTATTTAGAACTTATTATCTTCATTTAAATAGAAAAGGAAGAGAAAAAGGTATTTGAAAAATTCATAGTCAAAAAGTTAACGAAGAGCCTCCAAAAGAATTTCTCTACTCCAGAAAATCAAAAAAAGTAGTAATATACTATTAACAGTAAAATAAATTCTTTCCTAGGATTTGACATATTACTATGGCTTACAAATTGATAAAAAGTTACGTATTAGTAATTACAGGTCTATTTGTAAAAAATCGAATCTAATTTAAGATCTTCAGTTTAAGAATAATTTAAGTACTGGCGCTATTGACCTAATGAGTCATAAGGTCAATATAAATTATTTAAATCGTTTGTAGGTATTAAATTAAGGTATTCGAAGTGGACATAATAAAAGAATTCCTATTCAAAATATTTGAGAGGAATTAAAAACAGAATGACAGATATCTAAGCAAATCATAATGTGTGTAAACGAAAAATGTAAAAAAACTGAGCGATAGAAGAAATGGAAAAGGCTGGAATAAAAGTATAATTACATTGTCGTCCTTTGATAAAGTAATTATTGTAATGATGCTTGATAGGAATTGTAAGATATATATTACATGTTCGATGAATAGAAATTCTTTTCATAAATACCTTAAATTTTTTAATTAATTATTGTGTTTGAGGTGAAGAGTTCGGAAGTTTTAAAAAAATCATTTGAACAGTTGTTTCTTTTTTAATAAAAATATTACTGAGCTGTTTTGCGTCGTTCTTTTGAATTGCATATCACTAAAATTTAACATTTTTTTGACGATTTGTTTTCTTTCTAACCATGATTATACAAGCCTTTAAATCGCTGTGAATATAAAGGCATTATACTATAAGCATTTCCAAGAAAAATCTAGTAGCATTTTCAATCAAGAATTTCCAATAGCTAAAGTCACCCAAGCTCTAAAAAATATAATCCAATAAACTTCTATATGATGACACATTTTTTGTGAATGAATTCTTTCTTTGAATCGATAAGTATCATAAGGAATTTAATTTTTCAATTGACGATTATGTTTAAGAAAATATCAAAATAAATTCCGAGAAAATTATTTTCTGAAAATTTTCACTGAAAAGATGTTTTCAATCTCCAAGGAATGCTGGCAATTTTGTTTCATCAATTCTTTAAACTTTCATAATTAACTCATTCTATAGTTTAATGAGCATAATCATGTTCAATTGATGATTATATTTTAATAGTATATTTTTCGAGAACATAATTTTCTGCTGATCTTCTCTGAAAGGGTTAAAAGAACCATATTTAATGTTTAAATTTGAGTAAAAGTCTTTGTTATTAATTTGAAGTTTTTATGACTGCAACTTTATTTTTAAAAATAAATACAATTTCGATAGTAAATGGATCAGTCTGTGAACATATTTTTAATTATTCTAATGTATCATCATCAAACTATCATTGTAATTATTTTGTTTGATCAGAAAAAGATAATATAAGAATTCTTGAGTAGATTAGCAATCATTTTAAATAAAAGTAACATAAATATCAATGTAGAATCTTACAATCATTTTTAAAATTATACGATATAGGATTATTTCATTATAAGCCATTTTTCACTTACGATGACAAATTTGAATTAATGTATCACAGTAATTGATACCAGAAATGACACCTGATGAGGCTTTTTAGCTTATTATACACTGAAGTGACAAAAGTTATGGGATAGCAATATGCAAATATACAATTGGCAGTAGTATCGCAGAGAAAAAGTATAAATGCGCAGTTCGTTTTCCAGAGCTTTCATTTGTGTTCAAGTTATTCATGTGAACAGGGTTTTCGTGATTTATGGCGGCACGACGAGAATTAACAGACTTTGAACGTGGAATGTTAGTTGGAGCTAGACGCATGGGTCATTCCATTGCGGATATCGTTAGTGAATTCAACATTCCGAGATCCACAGTATCAAGAGTGCGCCGAGAGTATGAAATTTCAGGCATCACATCCCATCATGGACAGCGCAGTGGGCGACCACCTGCACTTAACGACCGAGACCGCCGACGTCTGTGTAGAATGGTCAATGTTAATAGACACGCAACACTTCGTCAAATAAATGCAGGAATCAATGTGGGACGTACGAGGGACGTGTCCGATAGGACTGTGCGGCGAAATTTGTCTTCCTTGGGCTATGACAGCAGAAGACCGACTCGAGTGCCTTTACTGACAGCACGACATCGCCTGCAGCGACTCTCCTGGGCTCGTGAGCATATCGACTGGTCGCTAGACCAGTGGAAAACCGTGGCGTGGTCAGATGAGTCACGATTTCAGTTGTTACGAGCTGATGGTAGAGTTCGAGTGTGGCGCAGACCCCACGAAGCCATGGACCCAAACTGTCAGCAAGGCACTGTTCAAGCTGGTGGTGGCTGCATAATGGTGTGGGCTGTTTTTACATGGCATGGACTCTGTCTCTGGTGCAACTGAACCGATCATTGACTGGAAATGGTTATGTTCAGCTGCTTGCAGATCACTTGCAGCCATTCATGGACTTCACGTACCCACACAATGATGGGATTTTTATGGATGACAATGCGCCATGTCACCGGGCCAGAACTGTTCGCGATTGGTTTGAAGAACATTCCGGACAATTCCAGAGCATGATCTGGCCACCTAGATTGCCCGATATGAATCCCATCGAGCATTTATGGGACATCATCGAAAGGTCCGTTCGTGCCTAAACTCCTGCACCATCCACACTTTCACAATTATGGACGTCTATACAGACAGCATGGCTCAATATTCCTGAAGAGGACTTCCAACGACTTGTGGACTCCATGACACGTCGAGTTGTTGCACTTCGCCGGGCAAAAGGAGGACCGATACGATATTAACAGTCATCCCATGACTTTTGTCACTTCAGTGTATAAGATATGAAGGTCATCCAGCATGGCGTAAAAAGGTAGTGAATTTGATGACAAATAAAATCCTTTACATTTAATGTAAACGTAAAATCAATAACAATCACCTGAACATTATAGTCAATTGTTGTACGTAACGCAGTCAGCAAATCCTGTTTTATACTTTATTTTAAATAAAATTTTTAATGTATCATTACCATAACCTTATCTTTAATTTTCATAATAATTTAAAGATCATCAGATAATTATATTTTTAAAATGTGAAATTAATGATTATTCTTTCATGTTCTTTCATGAATAACTACAATTAGATGGTAGGCTACTTTTCCAACTGAAAAACTCAAATTCTAATAAAAATATTTGCATCTTTAATTTTGATGAATCTCAATTCTAGTGGTTAATCGTAGAAATATTAAAGGAAACCCTTAAAAATTTTAAGTATAAAATCAATTAGCTTCTAGTATTAAATGAAATATTATAGAGGTCATGATTTTATATTTTTTCTCATTTATCCTTCCACACAAAAATATATTTATATCAAATTCGATCAAGTGACGGTTGATAATAATAAAGAAAAATAAAATACTCCTCTAGCTCACTGGAAATCACGTGCACAAAAAGTTCCCGCAATCGTTTAGATGTAAAATAAGTTTATAATTAACTCTTTCTCAGGTCAAGTACTTCGACTGGATAGAAGACTTTTAAGTTTATATTTGCGATAGTTTTTTAGTTAAATTAAACATAAGACGAATTTCTCAAAATTGGTAGCTCACAGTTATAAAGGAATATAAATACATCTCCGGCTTCATTATTTCCTGGAATATCAATTATACAAATATTTCCAGGAAAACGCTTGTTTGTTAAATATGTTTCAAATTAAATCTTTCTGCAGTGATTTGACTTTAAAAGCTATGAAACGGTAAAAAATGTTTCAACACTTATTTGCTGAAATTATTTATTTAACTAACACATAAATCGATTCCTGAAAAGTCAACATTAGTGCAACGGAAAAAAAACTATTTTATTACACAAATATGCTAAGTTGAAAATGATGAACGTAGAAAATGATAATTCCACATGTAATTCACGAAAAACAAAGATTTGATATTTGTGCTATTAAACACAGTATTCAAATAAGCATCTTAAATAGTTTGGATAATAAAATAAAATTTTTAGTAAAGTAAATAAGTTGAAACCATTTCAGAATTAAAAACTGTTGCGATAGAAATTGTACCTCATTTGCTCCACTTTTAAATTTGCTTATTTAAAAGCGGAGTTAATTAGTTCCAAACTTAAATAAAGTTTAACAATCAAAGTCATTCTCAGAAATTGAGGGGTGGGTGGGCGAGTACTCTGATAATAATGGAAAATTTCAGGTTTCGAAATTTTTTTATCTAAAACTGACAACTGTAAATAGTTTGCACGATAGCTTTTTTAAAAAACTCAGGTTTGAGTTAAATGAAAGTTTATCTAAGATTTTATTGGAATTCACAAGATATATAATAAAATTATAAATCCTTTGAGTTCAGTTTTATTCACATTCTGAATAACTTAACTATCTTTATTTTAGATCTCTCTCCTAAAATTTTAATTATTTTTCATCACATTAAGCTCTACGAAATCGTTGTCTTCGTTAAAATCTTCCTGGACATATACATAATTAGACTTTGACTTTTTAAATATAGTCTCAAAAATTTTATATTTGATGAAAAATATCCCTTAATTTACTGGAGGAGTATAAATTAAAGGTATATATATAAAATAACACTTTTTGAATAAATTTTAATTTATTTCACCATGGGAGTCATAATTTTTACAAGGAGGAGAGCAGCGAAACACATCTGTTCTCCCCAGAACACAATAAAAAAAGAGGCAAATATTTTTCCCTTCAGTGACTTTAACAAGAGATAATGATAGGGATTTCTTTGACGTACGTGGACTTAGGAAACGGAATCTTAGATATATTTGAAAGGAATTCGTAAGTTTTAGGAATTTGTATCCTTTCTTTCGGGAAACGGAAAACAATGTGTCAACAATAATTAAATTAAAAAATGGGTATATACAACATTCCAATGCTTTAAAAAGAACTCCAATAAAAAAATTATAGGGCAGCTGCAAAGAATCTTTGAATGCTAAACAATTCGAAGGCAAATACATAATTCGGATATTTATTTTTTTCATTTTTCGTAATTTTAAACGCAAATTGTATTTCTACTCAAAGAATACAATCTTGTAGATTATAATTTTTCTCAAAATGAAGCTATGATTATTAACTGTTGGTCAAATTTATGTAGAATTTTTGCTAAACCGCCAACCGGGCCATTTTTTACATATCTGCCATTTTCTTTATAAGGAGAGGATTATTTTTATTTCATATCCGTATATAATATTTTGAGAATAAATTCAAATATTTTTGCAAGAAAGAATTGTTGTCTATTCTTGATTCTATATAAGTATCGCCTAATCAAACTATAGGAAAGGAGAGGATTCAAAGCTATTCTTATCTATAAACAATTTTTACAATAAAGATATGTTCATACATTCATACATTCTTTCATTTGCTAATACAAACATTCGCAGTTTTTGCATTGATTGTGAAAATTTTTCTTAGCACGAAAAATTCTCATAATTTTTCCTGTTAACATTTTTTGTTAACACTGAACATTTTTATAAACAATCTCTTATTATAACTTGAAATTCAATTATCGATATGATTTCATCTTAAATTATTCTTACATTATAATTATTCATTCTTCTTGCAATGAATTTGAGCCATAAAAAGTATCTAAACAACCTCAAATATCTAATAAATACATTATGCATTTATATTTATTTCGACAAACCCTTTGAACTGATTTCTAGAATAGTTTTAGTTTCAACGAACTTTCTATCAGACATAGCGAACATTTCGTTCCGGGGGGAGGGAGGGTAGCATTCGCAAGTTCTGTATATACTAAAACTTCTATCACATTTAATTCTTCTTAGAAATTATTATTCGCATATTACTCCAGATCCTTATTTATAACAACATTTTAACAAGGAAATGTCTTTTATTACTCTTAAATTATCATAATCTGATAACTGGAAACTACTCAAACAGTTATTATAAGGTTAAGTTAAAAAGAGTGATTCATAGAAGGAGTCAGCTCAATATTATGAATTTCTGCTAATTACCTGATCATAAGTAGCATTTGTATTCGCAAAATATTACGATTATTTTGGGGGGTTTCGTTGATTCACACATATTTAAAGGGAATGAATCATAATTATAACTAACGGTCGTAATTATAATCAACTTCGTTATAGATAACATGCTTATTAGGGTCTCTTATATTGTTTATGATTTTTTTTATTTATCTATTTTTTTTTTTCATTTTTATAAGATTAAGATTACAGTGATAAGCGATTGCAAAAAGGCATTTTTTAAAAAAGGGGAATCAAACGTAAATAATTCTATCAAACTGGAAATAAAATAACTGATCTAAAATACAAGGTGATTCGAAACTCTGAAGCAAATTTAAAAATCAATAATTCTTAAATTAATGAAGAGGGAAAGATGCAGTTTAAATGTAGAGATTGGAAATGAAATCATATACATTTGTCTCGATATCAGAATTTATGCTTTACCGTTGAAATCCAAAAATGTTTTTGCCTTTGTTGGAGCTATTATCTATATTCGGATTATCAACTAAAAAACGTTCTTCCATTCTGAAACTCAGTTATCAATAGAATAATCATATTTTTGGCAACATTATGAGAATTTCGGATTGTAACAGAATAGGAGTATTAGAAATATCCTTTAATGCTGCGAGAAAGTATAATTTTATCTGTGTTAACTGTATGAAGAAAGACACATTGGACATTTTTTCCTTCTCTGACCAGACTTATCCTATATAAAGCATCATTCCGACGGCTTCAGAACCTTCTAGCATTTAAAGCTCAATCAATGCTAGGTACTCATTCTAGTTTCGAGACAAATAAATCTGATTTTAATTTCTTTCTTGCAGAATTAATCTTTTTATCTTTATTCAACTGAGAAGTAGATATTTTTAAAACTTCTCATGACTTTTAAATCACCCTGTTCTTGATAAATTTCTAAATGAGTAAGGTAAGTAATACTAACTACCTATAACATTATTCACTCTCTTTTCTCTACAGTGATCTTCAATATCTGTCAGGACTTCCAGTTAAACTTTCACGCCATGTACGCATGTGTGGGGTTATGGAACACTTTCTTCCTTATCATTTTTTCCATCTTTGACGTCAGTCGCATTATGAAATGGTCGACTAGGTAAGCTGATATTTCCTTTTTTTCTTCTTCTTTTTTTCATATTTAAATATTTACTTTAAGGTAAGTAAGAATAAGTGAACGATAAATCTATTGCAAATCAAGGCATTCTTTTAACGTCTATTGACTTTTATATATTAGTTTTTTTCGGAAACTTAGAAATTGGCTTATTCGGAAGAATTGAAATGGCATCTGGATACTGCAAAGAGGGAAAAGGGCATTCTTTTTTACTTTTCAGAACATTTCTTTTGTATCTTCTAGGAAGATAAAAAGATGGCGCTAATGGGTTTTACTATTATAAAACAGTTTTTTTTAAACTTATGTTATTTCTGTAACTTTTAACATGTTTACAATAATAAGCTTTCCATAACGCATCCGATTAGAGAAATGTTTTACATTATTGTTAGTAAAAATGTATCCACTTATATTTATTGATTTTGAAAGAAAGAAAAACGATAAGACTCAAAATTATCTTCAAAGTTATTATAAGTGGCATAAAAATAAGTTCATAATTTTGTAAAATATTTGCATGCACCTTCATGAAAGAAGCTCTGCTCATTTTAGCTATTCATGAAAATATTTTCAACTTTTATTCACAGTGACCTTTAGTTTTAGCTTATTTTTAGCAGTATTCGTAAGTATAATAAATGGGATCAATTTATGCGCACGTCGAATGAGCAGCGAGACTTTGACTTTGGACCAACTATGCATCTTAAAGGAAAAAAGAAGACGTCTCGAAAACATGCGCTTGAATGTGGAAACATTGAAAAATAAGTGTTTATGACTAAAATATTTTTAAAAAATAAAATTAATCATCAAAATTTTCAACTTTTGACCTATCTCTACTTCCAGACCAGCTTGGCTATTGTTCATCTGAAAACTTATTAAAGCTGCTGAAAAACTTCTTTTAGCCGTCAAATCTGAAATAATTCAAATTTATTGAAGAAAAGAGTCGACTAAGAAAGAAGTAACAAATCTCGAATATTGTTTTGCGTGTTTTCTTTTTAATAAACTGTGAAAATTATAGTTCAATCGTATATTTGGTTTCGAGATCAATTATACATTTCAAGTATGTAACTACAACAACCATAACAAGCTGCTGAAATTGAAATTTTTATCCGTGTTACTTTTTTCCCAATTCCCTTGTCAATAAAAAGTATATTCTGTATTAATTTTAACGTGTTTTTGTTTCACCTGGTGTTCCGTGCATCAAAATTACTTTCATTTTTACTTCCTGTTTTCGAGTTTGCAAGTTGGAATCTTCGATGCTGAAGATAGCAACCTGCTACCACTTATGACTTAAGTCGTTATGTATAAGCGTAAGTTGCGTAAACGTTAAGTTAAGCGTATATCCGTTTGTTTTACACCAATTCCATTTATTTAAAAAATATTATTTGTGGGTATATATCCCTCGAATATATTAAGTGGGTATGTCTCTCTCGAATAGTATAAATGATATAAAAAGGGTATATAAATATCATTTTTATATTACTCGGGAATATATACTGCTGTACTGAAGATATTTCTTCCCAGATTAAAGGCAAATGCAAACTACCAAAAAAGTTTTGCCTGTACTTCGTGTTCTACTGTCTTTAATCAAATCATCTTTGATAAAGAAATATAAACTTAATTTAAAAACAAAAAATAACATTAATAAACATGATAATAGAGTAAAGAAACAGAATTAATTCAAACAACACAAGACTGGACAAGTCCAATAGAAGGCTTTATATTTCCCAGTGGTGTATAGCGAGGTGTGAAATGCTTAGCGTTCGCATGAAGCGCTGATTTCCCATGTTAAATTTCCTGCCTTGTCCTGCACGGAATACACTTAACAGTGTTACTTACGTGAGCATGAAATAAAATTAGCAGCATTTCTCCTGTATGTATGAAATAAACTTAATAATATAATTTATATAGTGACTTTGATAGGAGTGAGTATTTGCTTCTCGAAATTTTTCCCTCACAAAAACTGAAAAAAAGGCAGTAAAAGTTGTATGCTTTCCAATCAGAAAAGAAAGACTGGTATTCAAATATTTCTATGTAATTAGAAAATTGGTGACGTGAGCGTTATCCATCACAAAAATTTTTTGTTCTTTTAGCTTGAATAAGAATAAACTTTTTTCTTTTCTTTTTCTTCCATGTATCGAGCGGATATGGACCTATTTCCCTTATGAAAATAGAGCGATTTTCCTTCCTAAATCAATAGGGATAGAAATAGATAGGGATCAATTGCTTAGTTAAACTATGTTTTATGTCAGAAAAATCTTTGACTGTAACAGAACTGTAAAATCTCACAAAGAGTTGACAATCTGACAACAAGAATCGACACATACTTGATCCAACTTTGGGGTCAATGGAAAGTGAAAAAGACGAATAGGCAACTATTATCCCTCCTTTTTCTTATCTGAGTATACATATTGTTGACTGGTGGTGAGATTTTGTTTTTGTGTTACGGCCAATGGTTATCCCAGTATAAACAAGGATTTAGACAGGATTTTCCTAATCTTCTCCAACAATGCAAAAATTTTAATCGACAAACATTTTCAAAATTGAGTTACACTTCCAAAATTAAATTTCGAGTTTTTTCATTAATTATTCTTGCATTCTATTTAATGAAGTAAATACACCGTCGTCATTTAAAAGAATTCTTTTTTTCATGCTTCGCAGTATTTGAAGAGTATTAAGGAATTTGAGAGATAAATTATGTACATCGTTCAGAAAATATCTTGTGTGTAAACTTTTTAAGTATTTTATCATATTCTTTGCAAATCTTTTCAGTTTTAGATTTTCAAAAAATTTATCTCAATTCACTTTACATAGCTTTAATCATTCTTTTCACAAAGAATTTCTTTATAAAATCTTTTACATGTTATTACAATTTATCAAATCTGCCCTTGCAAAAAATAACTAAAGAAATGTCAGGTTCGTTTCAAAATAAGATACATTATCCCTACTATATATATCTTTTTTATTATTATTATTCATCAGATACAGATACAGAGAAGCTATTAGATAAATTATGTGTCATCATGAAATACTTCTTGGAAAAAAAATTGTCTGAGAAATTTTTGGTCATTTAATATTTTAAATGACGTGTATTTACTAAAGATAACACGAACTCGTACTTATCGTAAATACTATCGCAAATAAAAAATATATAAATATTTTTTTCACATAAAGATCAGGCTTAAAGTATGTTTGTTATTAGTGATATATAAAGCTCAGGAAATACATATGCAAATATGTGAAAAAAATAAAGTTAAATCATAGACATCAAAAATTAAAAAAAGCAAACGCTATTCTATTACAATGTTAGAGAGTTTTACAAAAGAAACATCAGCTCAAAATCGTTTACTGAAAGTAATCCTGTTTCATTCGATTTCAAATATCGCAGAAACAGATGTTTTTGTCATAAAACTGAATGCAACATTGAATGAAACTTTTAAAGAAAATATCTTTTAAGACGTGTAATGTAAACTACAAAGTATCTTTGTGATGTTTTATTTTTACTGAATGGATAAAAAATAAGGGAATCGAGACTAAAACGATATTGCAGTCTGAATAAAATATATTTTGAATATTATTTGTGTTATCTTTGAAGAAACTTCTGTGAAATCATGCATTCTTTTTGTATTTGATATTTTCTTTGTGTGCTTAGAAAAAAAAAATCGCACTTTGTTTAGGATTCTTCGAAGAGTATCTTTTAAATTTTCGAAATATTAGAATGCCAATCATTTTGGTTATTTATGTTTTTAAAACCTGGCTATATTTTATCTTAATTTGTTTAATAGTATTTACGTCTTCTTTCGACTCGACAAAGGGGCTATTTAGGGACGGATCTTGTAATGTTTCCAACATTGAAAATAAAATAATAGTAAATTTGTCAACCCTAGAATAATCATTTAAAGTATAATTATTACATTTTGGATTAATGAGTCCTGCACCTCGAGACAAGAAAAAAAGTTAAATAAGCCAGAAAAAAAAAACAATTCAAGGAAAAAAAATAACTGGGGTCATACTTTAGCATTTCATTTCATACGTCATGCACAAAACGAAATTAGACGCCACTATAGATATGAATGCTCGACTTAGCTTATAAATTTTGCTACTTAATTTATAAATTTTGCAAACAGTTCAAATGTCATGAAATTAGATGGAAAAGCGTTATAGTATTTTAGATGCCGAATCTAAATGCTCTTGAAACTAATTGTACTGATTGGTGATAAAAAAAAAACTAATTGGTTTGAAATACGTAACATAGAATATTATTTTTTAGCTTCAGTATTTTAAGAAAGAAGTTGCATAATTCATTATTAAAAGTCAGATATTACTAATTTAAGCAACAAAAGTCCCACAATCAAAGTAAATAAAACTATAAACTAGTATTTATAACCACTATCAGAAACACTTGATAAATCTTTAGTTAATCGAGTTAAGTTCAGAAAAAGTTGTAATATTTTATTCTGAGAAAAACAGCATGAAAAAAAAATTATTATTATAGTATTCGTAAATTGTTTAGAATCAATTAATCTAGTATTAATTTTATTTTGCACCTAATGCAGTATTAAAATTTATTAAATAAAAAAAACCTTTCATAACGTGTCATTTCATTGTTGAAATCGACTGCAGGATTAAATTTTAATTCTTAACGTTCAGAGTTTAAAAATCAATTTTTCCAGCACCATTTACTTCACTTATTTAAATAATTTTTTTTAGGTTATTATTATTGCTAATGAAAAGAATAAATTCTCAAATCAAACCTTTAATGTTCAAATATTTAAGGACTTTTTTTCGTAAAACTTTTCAATAACTGAATTATCAATCACATTTTTAAATATTTAATTTCTGTATAGTTCAAATTTATATTTTGAGAACTCTTCGAAATGTCTATCAGGATTTTATATATATATATATATATATATATATATATATATATTGACGGTACTCAGAAACATCTGTAGCTTGAACTATCAGTCGCAAAGCCACCAAATTTTGTATGGACATGGAAAAAAGGAGTCCGCGAGAAAAAATTTTGTTCCAAAAGTTGCCAATAGGGTAAAATCTGGCGCTTTACACTTTAAGACAGCTAAAATTGTGCATGAAACTTGGGGAAAAATTGCTAAAAGGCAAAATACCAATTACGGAGTCGACACCTGAGTCATTGTTTTGAGTTATAAAAAAGGAAAGGGACATTTTTCTTCAAACTTTCCAAATCGCTTAACCACTAACATCCAGTTGTCGGGCAACTCCATGTGTATTGCTATTACCAGCAGTACTGATTTCTTTCAACGACTGCAGTCGCAACATCCATGAATATATCCTCCAATACCAGCATCCGTTTTCTATCGCGCCGATTTATGAGAGAGCCTGTTTTTAATTTTTTTTAATCTTTGCTTTCACTGCATTCATTGATAGAGGTCCTTTACGTTAATTTTTTCCACCTCTAAATTCGCGAAGAGCAGCAGCTGCATTAGATTTATTCAGATAAAAGAGCTTCTCAAGTAATGCAGGCTGCTCTAAAGTGAGACGCCTTTCACAAATCAACTGGTACTTGAAATAATTTTCAATGCCCCGCTTCTTTTTTATAACTCAAAATACTGGCGCTGATGTTGATTACGTAATCAGGATTTTGCATTTTTTCCCACTTTTTATGCAAAATTTTAGCTGTTAAAGTGTAAAGCGCCACATTTTCTCCTCTCGGCAGTGTTTAGAGCTAAACCTTTATCGGGGAGAGTTTTTAGAGATCCCTCAGTATCACCAGTTAAAAAAACGCCCCATAATAAAGATAAACTTGAAAATACAGGTAAGCGTTCCTGCTCTACCTTACATTTGTTTTTTTAACTTTTCATTCTGCATAATTTTACATTATGATGTTTAAGCATAACTCATAAAATCTTAAATTTTCCTACTTACATTAAAAAAGGATAATTATTGTAATTTTCTCTGAAAATACAATATTTTTTTTCTTCTGTCTTTTAGATCAAGAAACTGAACACTACAATTTACTCGACAAAATAGAGGCGTAAGGATATAAAGGAGAAAGGCCCGGGTCAGTTGCTGAAATACAGATTAGTCCAAGCAAAATACTTCGGCATGAATGCGCGCAATCTGATTCTAGCAATTTACTTTTTTTATGTGGTGTTTAAAAATTTATCAAAAAAAGCTTTTTTTTTTGTTTCTTTTAAAAGTAATTACTCGCTAAAGAATTTTATTTTACGTCAATAAATCTTAAGAACTGTCTGTTTAATTTATACTATTATGCTGAAGATACAAAAGCAAAATGTTAGCAATTTGATATTCCATTTGGACCCTATGGCCAGATTTTGAGATTTCAGAATCGGAACCGGTACATGACAAAGGCAAGTGTTACCTCTCGTGACAGGTGTGCCATAAAAACTTGGAGAGGAAACCGCCGATTCTAACACCATCCTCGGCATCTGATTATGGCTCAAAACTACGAGATCCAACCCAAAATAGAACTAGTGCGGCTTCGAAACAGGACTTAATTATATATCTTTCCCTCTTGTTTTTAAAGTTTATCCCCGGAGATCGTTTTTTCTTTCTAATTTATTTTTAAATTTACCAGCAAAAGTGCAATTTATGTTTCAATAAGTTTCTTGTCCAAATCACTAATAAAATAACCTTTAATAAATCAATTTGCCAATAAATCTTAAAATCTGTTTACACTGTGGCACTAAAAATGCAGTAGGGAAAAATTAGCAATTCAATTATCTATTGCTATCGTCTTGATTTTTTTTTTTGTCCTTCATCTATAATTTTCCTTATTGGCTAACAAACAATATTCATAATACAAACTATATTCTGAAATGTTTCTTACAAAAAATTGGTTTTACGTCAATAAATGTTAATTCGCTTATAAGCTCGGCTGAAGATGCAAAAATGAAAAATCAGAAATCTTGCAGTCACCCTCTTGTGGCTCGAATTGTTTTTAAATCCAATTTTCCTAATTGATCGGATCATCCCCTTAATCCTTCAACTTGGTAGTATGAAATGGTTTTGGTTAAAGAACTCTGGAAAGGCTTAAAATATGTAATTTTATTAGTGACATGAGTAGAACATCTAAAAATAATTACTTGAAAGCACTGGTTATCGAATTATGTGGTTAAATTATTTAGATCGTCATATACTAAATTCTTAGTTAATAATATAGCCTCTGTTCAAAGCATAATGGCCTTATCCGTTGTTCTAAACACAATGACATTATAAGCTTATCATCTACTAAAATACAGAACGGCTTAATTGGTTTATCTGTGTCAATCCGTCAAATAATGGTTGCTTTAAGCAGATAGATGATTTACCGCCCGTTTGAACCATTTGAATTAGGAACATCACCTAAGACATTTCTTCGGGATCCTCTCCCATTTTCATTATGAATATTCATAGGTATACTTTTATGAATTAATTCAAACAGAAATAAATATAAAGACACTATTCTCTTGTTAGAGAGGTCGAACAAGCTTTATATTATCCAGTATAACTTAACTTGGCTGGGAATTAAGCTTCGTTTTTAAAATTTTGAGATTCAAATCCTGGTTAAGATCTGTATTCAAAGGCATTTAATCTCCTTAAGAAAAGCCCATCAATCTCAATGTAAATTTATAATATGCAAAATATGCTCAATATGCAAAACGAATGTAATCAATTTTGGAAAAAATTTTGTGTTACTGAAAAAAAATCCTCATGAAAATTCATTTCTCGCTTCTCTTTTCCAAAAGCAATATTATCTGATTCAAATCCAAAACATATATTATCAGTTTTGATTTTTTTCTTGTACTGTTTATGGTAAAATTCTATGTTAAATAGAATTTACAAAAAAATATTTGAAACTTTTTTTCATTTTTCTTATAAGTTAAATTCTTTGATTGCAAGAATTGCTGCAAAAAACGTTTCTAGCCATGCATGTTTTTCTTTTACAAAATGCTCATACAAATAAACTCATTTTAACACTTGGAAAAATTATTCTTAAAATTTCACGATTACTATATACTTCCAATTGATCTTACGGCTACAAAATTGACCTTAATTAAGTTTTATAGTTTGTCAAAAGCTGAGTAACCAATTTGTCATTTTTATTTGTAATTTTTTATTATTTATAAACAATTTTTAATTATAATTTTGTACAGAAAGCATTTAATTTCAATTTTTTTTCTTTAGAATCTACAGTAGGGCTTATGAAATTTCTCGACTAATGACATTTTTTTAAATGTTTGTTCAAAACAAGGTTTGAATTTCAACGTTAAAGAATTCTACCCTCTCCAAAATATCCTATTGATTTTTTAATGATGAATAAAAAATTAATCTTAAATAATTACTTCACCACTTTTATTAAAAATATGGAATATATGTTACTATTTTTGCTATCAAATATTTAAGAATCTTTGAAAAACTTTGCAGTGTAAGTTTTCATAATTCGTTATTTATGTCGACCGAAAATTAAAGAAACCCTGATATGAGAAGTTTTTTTTATTGCTGTTATTTACATCTTTCCCTAAAGTTAATTATTATACTTCATATATGAAAATCAATTCGTTAAGAATTTTTAAATAAACAAAAAATTATTTAATTATTTTCTAACAATGAATACATTTCATCGAAAATTACTACATGGATTGTCAGATAGAAATATTCTATTTAAATATAATTTTTTTTAAAACTGGTTACTTAGGAAATATTATTCATTTAGTATGGCAGGAAAGCATTACATTCTACCTCAAGAAAGACAAGCATCCGATGTTTCACATTCACTGGTTGTTTGTTTTTAATTCGTCAATTACTCGCATTTTGTTACTTGGATACGCAAGATCTGCCTAAGTTTCTTTGAACACTGAAAATAAATATTCTTACAACGAGTATAATTTTTCAAACGAAATTAGAACATATTTATCTTTATATTAGAATGCATTTATCAATCAATACATTTTAGAATAATACACTTTATGAACTTTTCTAATTAGAATTGAGTTTAACATTCATTTTTTCGCTGATTTATTTCCCTGTATGTTATAGGAATAATTTTAATATTAAAATAACTTATTTAGTAACCCATCACTGTGTTAAAAATGCCTTTTGTGGCAGTGTGAGAAAATAAGGATGGATCTAAACTGCGACTAATGCATTTATTTGGCAAGTTGCTATATTTATGCACTTCAGTCCAAAAAGTTAAAATTTATTCGCAGTATAAATTTTTGAAATTCATCAGAATAATTATTAATTATGTATATTTTGCATTCGAATGAATAGCAATAAATATTAAAATAGGGAAATAAAACTGGTTTTTTTCTCATTTTTTAAAAGAATAGATGTTTTTTTTTTTTTTTTTTTTTTTTTTTTTTTTTTTTTTTTTTTTTTT
>JAPMOQ010048006.1:1894237-1967168 GCA_026543055.1 Argiope trifasciata | reverse complement strand
TTTTTTTTTTTTTTTTTTTTTTTTTTTTTTTTTTTTTTTTTTTTTAGAAAAGCTTTAGAAATTTCATTTATTTTCAATTTTTTACTCGCAAAATTATAGAGGCAAGGTACCTTCCTTAAAAATTAAACTTGAAAAGGACCTCTTGACAAGAAACTATTTAATAAACTTTTTCTTGATGAAAACATTTAATTTTAGATTCCTTGCATATTTCTTTCTCATGCTATGTTTAAGATGTGTGCATTTACATTCCCAAAATGTTTTATCCCCTAAAATGTAAACAAAAAAAAATGCTACAGTCTTTTTACAATTTAAGCTCACTTAAATACTTCCAGAAAATTAAATTAAAATACTATTTTAAAAAAGAAAAACTCTAGAAGTAAATCTAAAATGCTCTACAAGGAAAAAAACTTTACAGGTAAAAGAAAAACTCTGCTCTCTCTTTGTAATTTAGACTTACTTCATTACTTCCAGAAAATTAAATTAAAATTCTATTTAGAAAAAGAGTAACTCTACAAGTAAATTTCAAATACTTTTACAGAATATATTTGTCTTGTCTTTTTAAGTTCAAATATGATAAATCCTCATTATTTAAAGGCTATAATTATTAGGTCATCATTCAAGTTTTTTCATCTAATACTAACACTCATTTAAAAACCTACTGTAAGCCAAAGCTTCAATCATTTTGAAATGTGCGTTCTTACTCAATATCAAATTAAACATACACTGATGGAAAATAAAATCCCAACACTAGGAAGGAGCTGTGCTAGATAAACGAAATTTGGTAGGCGTGTTTATACATCTGAAAGGTGACGTCGATTCAAATTTCGAGCTAAGCGCGTAAGTGTGGCGCTAGTAGCGACACTATGAACATGCAAATGAGGTTTGCTTTAAATAAGCGCTGTAAGGTTCGTGATCGTTATTTACAGTTGAGATTTGACGTAATGGGTTAATGTTAGTCAACGATGCCTTTGAGAAGACGAAGAAGCCATTATCAACAGCTCACTGAGTTTGAACGAGGTCGTGTTGTAGGGCTACGAGAAGGGTTTTCCTTCCGCGATATTGCTGAAAGACTTGGCAGGAATGTATCCACTGTGCATGAGTATTTGCGGCAGTGGTCAAGGGAAGGTACTGCCTCAAGAAGACCAGGTTCCGGGCGGCCATGTGGTACTACTAAGAGGGAAGACCGTCGTATTCGGCTTATGGCTGTGGCTAATCGTACTGCGTCTGCAGCTAAAATTCGAGCTGCAGTTGGCACCACAGTGACACAACGAACTGTTACAAATCGGTTACTTCAAGGACAGCTCCGAGCCAGACGCCCTGTACAGTGCATTCCACTGACTCCAAACCACTGCCGTTTGCGACGTGAGTGGTGTCAAGCTAGAGCTCATTGGAGGACGGAGGGGAGATCTGTTGTGTTTTCTGATGAAAGCCGGTTCTGCCTTAGTCGCAGTGATAGCCATTTGTTGGTTAGAAGGAGGCCAGGTGAACGCGTGCTAGTGACCTGTCTGCGGCCTAGACACACAGGGCCTACTCCTGGAGCTATGGTTTGGGGAGCAATTTCGTATGACAGCAAGAGCACTCTCGTGGTTATCCCACGCACCCTGACTGCAAATTTGTACGTCAGTCTAGTGATACAACCTGTTGTGCTGCCATGCATGAACAGCATTCAAGGGGGTGTTTTCCAACAGGATAACGCTCGCCCTCATACCGCTGTTGTAACCCAACATGCTCTACAGAGTGTCGGCATGTTGCCTTGGCCTACTAGATCACCAGATCTTTCTCCAATCGAGCGCGTATGGGACATCATTGGACGACAACTCCAGCGTCATCCACAACCAGCATTAACCGTCCCTGCATTGACCGCCCAAGTGCAACAGGCATGGAACTCCATCCCACAAACTGATATCCGACACCTGTACGACACAATGCATGCACGTTTGCATGCTTGCATTCAAAATTCTGGCGGTTACATCGGTTACTAATGTACCAACATTTCACATTTGAAATGGCTCTTCTCGCCAATGGCTCTACCTGTGATCTTGAAACTTTAATCAATTAAATATGTTACCTAGACAAATGTATTCCTAAGATTTCATTACTGTACAATAATTTTTTCTTGGTGTTGGGATTTTTTTTCCATCAGTGTATATTAGAGAGTTATATTTTTATAGGCACTAAAATTTCTAAGTAGTTCATTTTTATTTGAAATATTTTTATCCTTTTTCTTTCTGAAATAACAAAATGTACAATATTTTTGTACATATATCACAATCAATTTTATTCTCTTAATAATCACGAATTTATTTTTTTATGTTTTCAAACTCGTTATTTCTTTACCTTCTTAAAAAACTTTTTTTGTTTACTTATTGATAGCAAACAAATGAATGGACGTAAAGCGGTATCTGATGTCTTGAAAATGCATCTAAACTTTTACTTTACCATATAAAACTTTATATTACCAACTAAATACTAATAGAAACATTATACTAAACTTACTAAACTTTACTTTACCAACTTAAAAAATTTATTTTGATTCACTGAACTTTGAAACAGAGTGATGGAATCTCATATGTAAAATTTTCGAAGCCGATTAATTTTATAAAAAATGCATAAATCCTGTGAGATCATATGTTCACAAGAAAAAAGAAAACAATGTGATATTAGAATTATATTTTATAAATGCTTTCATGTCGATAGAGATTGTAAAACTGTTGTCAAACTGAAAGGACTGAGATAATTGAAAAACTATTATTGATTATATATGGTGTATATTTTCAGCATTTAATAAAAGAAGAATTTGTGTTCTTTTAATAATAACTATTTCCACGTAATAATATTCCTAGTATGAAATTTTAAAAACAGAGAGCGACAAAAAATAAATTTTGTCATAATTACAAAATGGAGAAACTTTCATTGGCATTATTTCTTTAATTTCAAAACAAATGCGAATTTGCTTCCAACGTTTCTTCAAGATTAGAGTTTCAAAACAATTCAATCCTCATTCACTCTCAAAAAAAATATTTAAAAAATTAGTTAAATCAAAATTCTGACATGTTTCTTGTATTTTCCAGGAAAAAAAATTATTTTTCATCTACAATTTCATCATTCTATAAATTACGCATTTTCAGTCTATGTGAAATAAAATAGTTTTGGGAATGAAATGTTATACAGAAACTGATATATTGGTAAATATTTTTTTCAAAAATTCCTCACTGATTTATGTAACAATTCTCATGCAGTTCAAACCTTGTTAAGAGAATGAATAAAAAGCTCATCTGATTCATCAAAATAAAGAAAATTTCATTACCGCTAAGTAATTTATCATCTCACTGGTTTTAAAACTGATGATCATTTGTTTCTAGATTATCACTGGATTCAAGATTGCAAAGTATTTCAGCTCACGCTCATGATAAAATCAATGCATCTCTATTTTAAAAATATTTTTGTATATGCTTTCCAGTAACCCTTTTCATCTTCTCTATCTTGATTCGCAGATGCTTGTTTTTCCCCTAATATAGTGCAGAATAATTTTGACTGTTTCTAATGGTAAGTCTTTTCCTTAGAGGCGAAATTAAGTACATCTAATGCTGTTATTTTGTGAAACCGCTTGTATCGATTTATATGTTGTGATTCACAACAAGAAAAAAATATGAAAACAGATGAGCATTTTAAAAATGTGTTAAAAGAAATCCTATTAACCTTATCTTCATACAAGTGAAAACGTACAATGGAAAGAATTCTTCAGGAAGAAATCAAGTGGTAAGTGTTATCCAGTAGAATTAGTTAAGACGTAGTAATACCCAGCCAAAATCAGATGTTGCCGGTGAGTAAATATACATTTTTCTACGTTCTGAATTTCGCTGGAGGGCTATGAGGGTCCTAAAATACAGATAACTTCAGGGTACAGGTTAGTACATGCATTTTGAAAATTAATTTGGGAAATAAACAACAAGTAAGTATTTCTGTTTTCATTTCCTAATTATTCTATAATGTTATTCATCATTGTTTCTATATGTGGTGGAACAATATTATAGAGCTCTGATCTGAAAATCTCGAATATGATCAATGTGGTTGCAGTTTTTTTTTACTATTAAACTTCAGAAGAAAAAATAAAGTTTTGATTCTTAATAGGAACATAATAATTATTACATAATAATTTCGGTTTTCTTTTCTCTCTTTAGAATTAAAATTTCAGTGACATATAGGAAACTACAATTCAATAAAATTAATAACTGGAATGATGTTGTTTCAACTTGCCATCACCAAGCACGTGAAGAAGAAATAAAATCTTGATTTTCCAAGATGGCTTTTCTGTAATAACCTTGGAGCTATTTTCTTTCTTTAGAATTACAATTTCAGTGGCAGGAAAGAAACCACAGTTCAAACGATTCAATTTGGTTGTAAAATTTAACGATTTAATTAAAATTTTCAGATTTTCTCCACACAAGTTAGTCTAAAAAGAAAACCAAAATTGAATCCTTATATGTAATTAAAAGTCAATTTTCGAATTTTTACTGCTACTTAGAGACTATATTCCCAAAATATTTAAATAAGATAGAAATATGCTTCATACCCTCTCTTAAATAAAAATGAATTAAGATTAAATAAATTGCAACATATTAAAAATTAAATTTTTTAAGTAGCACTATTTCAAATTTTGATTTCTTTCTATATTTTTCTAATAAGTTTTTCTGAAAATTTGTTTTTCTTATCTTTAAAAAAATAGTTGAATATCTATCGAATGTAATAACTTCAAAACTACTCAAGTGACTTTTTTCCCTTTGTGACTTATTTTCAAAAGCATTATTTACTTTAGAAAATATTGGAATATTATAAATTATTGCACTGCAACTTTTTTTATAACATAATTCATAATGGATTTTTTGTTAATCCAAAATAACGTAATTACACTTGAATTTAAAACCATAAATTCACTTTAGTTCGAGAATAAATAAATATTTCTTATTTCTCTTCGTGAATTTCGTTCCTTTACTTTTGTTAATTTTCTCATTACATGAATTAATGTGAAAATTCAATCAGATATACTGAAACAAATGTTTACGAAAATTTGTATAGTTTCCTTTATCAGTTAGAGCATAAAATCTGGACTAGATCGCAACTGGTGTTTTTAACTGCTATTTTATACAAAAAATACAAATAAATCATCTGATAATACAGTATAAAAGTGTCAAATCTTATATTTGTCATGCAAAAATAGATGGGTTTTACACAATCCTTAATATTTGTTATTATAGTATCCACTATTCTAACTTTTTCATTAGTTATTGTAAAATTAATGCATAATCTTTTTCATATAAGTGATTAAGATATCTAACTTTTAAAAATCTTTTGTCAGAATTTTCTATAATGAATTTGTTTCCTTCAATGCAGTTTTGCACAGAAGTTTTATTTTGAAATCGTAGTTTTTCCTCTTAGAATTAACTTGAATTTTCTGTGGCAGTTTTGAACGAATTGAAACGTTTAATCTCTGTATATATTTATTTTACAACACGACAAAACTGAAGGCGGCAGAACGGATCAAACGCATTTACCGCCATCTGTAGTTGAAAATATGAGCGAAACGTTAATCGTTCAGCAGAGTTGAGAAAGATATTCAAAGTTTCACTTAACTCGCCCTTTGATGAAGAAATTTTTTTTACATGTTTAAAAATATAACTTTAAACTATGAAGTTTTCCAGAAAAAAATAGCAACAAATTTTATCTAATTTCAATCAATTCCATATGAATAAAAATTAAAATTAAAATGTTGCATTGAAAATTATCACAAAATCTTCCCGTGCTGGGTCATCAGATGGTGCAGAGAAAACGAAAAGCTGATCTACTGCCATCTATCGGGGACTAATAAAACTAAAAGCTAATGCTAAATGACTTTTCGAAACGTTTGAAATAGTATATTAATTTAAAAACAAGTGTAACGTTTTGATAAAATCATAGTTTTATTTAATTTTTCAATGTTTTTAACGTGATATTCTAATTATTTAACAGTTGTAGTTAAAATAATTTAAACTTTAGTTCAATTCATATTTACTCAATACCAAGTGCACATACCAAAAATATTATATAATTTTGACATATTTTTTATTATTATTTTCAAACATTTTCCGTTAATCTGAAATCTATATTGATGGATTAGATCAAAAAAGAAGATTTTTTGAAATATCTCAATTATTGCCAGCATTCCTGTTGCTTTCTTTTGACCAGTCTTGTGCAAAATCACTTTAGAATTTCTTGGGCATTTCTAGTAGTGATATTTATGAATTGTGATTTTTTACAGGTTTTCAGTAGGAATAAGAACTACAATAATTATACAACTGGATAATAGGAATATTATCCAGTTGTAAAAATAAAATATATCGCTCAGGAATAAAATTGGTTGTTAGAAAATCCTGGTAAAATAAAAATAAAAAATTAATTGTGTGAAGGGAACATCGCTCCACATGATTTCGAATCGACAAGAACAAGAACTGAAAATGTTCTTTTATTATTTTCTTGTTCCTTTTTGTGATTAAATCAAATATTGATTCGTAACGGAATATATGCACCTCACGGCAATTTTAAAATTAGTTATAATAGCTCTTAGTAAAATTTTAGAGGGTTATTTGGGTCTCAATATCCAGCTGAAAAACCATAAGAAATTCGGAAAAGTCTGATTTATTCAGAAACAATTCTCTTCATCTGCCTAAAATATGAAGAGAAAAGGATTTTTAAAAATTCGCAATCATCGGATTAAATACTATACTCACTGAATAGAGAAATACAATGTAAATATAATTTACAATATTTTCACAGACAAATTTTACCTTTAACAGAGCCCATCAAATAATACATCTAATCTATAAAAGATTTCTATAGCACCCAATTAAACTTGATTTTAACTGTAAAATGCGAATTTTTGAGTCAGTTACAGAATATATACTCATGTTCTTGTTACAGAATATATACACATGTCCGAAATTAAGGTCACTGACATAAAATCTGCGAAAAATGAAAAACTATTCACTTTGTCGCCACGAAATTTCGCCAATGGAAAAAAGAACATAGACGCATAACAAAAGGGAAAAGATTTTCTTTAGGAATTAAGAAACAGGGTATATCAAAAAGGGTTACATTATGAATCAGAGATAGAGCATTTATCTCGGGAAAAGCCTGTCTATTAGGGAGTGTGACCACCGTGCACTGCTGTACAGGCTTCTTAACGAACTTCCATACTGTTTATGAAGGTGTCAATAAATGCATCGGGCAACCAAGTCCATTCTTCCAAATGGGTGGGTTTTAACTTTTGGTGGGTATTCGGAGGGGGTTACGATTTGCAATGGCTCTTCCGAGACAATCCCATACATTTGCAATAAGAATGGAATTTTGGAGACCTCGAGGGCTAGTCCGTTTTTCGAATATCCTCTTTCTCAAGAAAATCATCAACGATCCGGGTTCTGCGGGAACGCGCGTTATCATCCATAAGCATGAAGTCTGGACCAAAAGAACCCCAGAACAACATCACATAGGTCTCAAGGATCTCATTCCTATAGCGATGTGCTTTGACAATATCCGCATCGAAAACTTTCAATGGTGTACGACTACCCAACATTGTGCCACCCCTGACATGGATTCCTTTGCCACCAAATCTGTCGATTTCTGTTACGTAGGAGAGATGATAGCGAGCTCCTCGCTCTCTTCAGATGAAGATTCGATGAATGTCACTCTGTGTGGTAAATCTCGACTCATCACTAAAAAAGACACGCCCCCATTTTTGCTGTGCCCAAGACATGTGTTCGCCACCATAACAACCGAGCTTTTCTGTTGGATGCAGTTAAAGGGACGCACTCAACTGGTCACCGGGCATAAAGGGCCCTTACGGCTAGACGTCTGTGTACAGTTTGTCTGGAAATTCTTATTCCAGACGCATTAGCAAGCTCACGAGCAAGTTGAAGAGCCGTTGTCAGCCCATGCCGTCGTGAGTTTAAAGTAAAATAGCAATCCTGTACAGGCGTCGCCGCCTTCCTAGTTACTATACCACTTGTTTGGAATTGATTCCACAACCTGGATACCACTTTCCGTTCCACTTGTAATATTCGAGCCATCTCTACTTGAGACTGCCCAGCTTCAAGCCTGCCAACGGCTCTCCATTTCAAGGGATCGTCTAAACGGTTATGAAATCTCATTCTCATGGAAACAGGTTAATTTTTTTGTTTTAATGCAGTATTTACAAAATTGCATGCAAAAATCCCAGACGCCTAAACGGTCTAATTTTAGTAGTTCCTCAAAAACTAATACTAAACAACATTGGAAAAATAGATACCTAATTTTAGCAATCTCATTATATCCATATTTTTATTAGCTTTCCCATGAATATGTTCAAAAAAGAAATTGCTAAGGAAAATAACTATGTTTTTATTGTTAATTGTTAAAACTTATTATATTTCTTCGTTAATAGTATGTAATTCTATATTTATCAACATTAAAAATGTGTAGAGTATGTAATTATTTTGGATGTTTAATGAATTTAGTGTAATTACTCAACTTTTACATCTTTGATAAAATCTAGATGTTTAATTATTTCTTTCAATGGTGTTAATAAATAAAAGTATATGGATATATTTAGAATATATATGCATATTTTTAACACATAAGGGTGTAACACATAACGTTTAACACATAACGTCCCACATAAGGGTATAATTAGTATATATCCGTATTTTACATTCTTTCCCTTAAATATATTATGAACTTTTATCAAATATAATTAAATCTGATCTTAATTAGTAAATGCGCTCGTATGACTCATTCCAATCTTTAATTAATAAAGAGACCCGTGTTGTTAGTCCATTCAAAAAATTTCTGCAATAAAATTTATTTATTTCTTTCCTTTCTGGCACAGGTTGCAGATAATATAATGCTTTTCATCTTTTAGATTGAAATTAGACTTTTTTCTTAAATATTTATAATATCACTTAGAAGATTTTAATTTGAAACTTAAAAACATTTCTTCTAATCTGTGCACCTTTATTTAGTGCAAAAATATTAAGTTGTTTACATCTTACGAAGGATAGGAAATTCAAAGGCTTCAAGTTTGAGAAATACCTTATAGTTTATGGTAATGCTGTTATTTGAATTCGGAAAATAGAGTCAATTAATTATATCACCTTCTGCATTTTTCTCATATTTCAAGCAAAGACGAATTTTCGATAGTTTCATACAAAATTCTAAAAAAAAGCTGGTTTAAAATGATTTAAAATGCATTTATAAATTTGTTTCTTGCCAGATAGGCTCTTTTTAGAATGTTCAAATAAAAATAAGTTCATAATTGTATGGTACTTTACAATGTCATAGATCTTGTTAAAAAAGGATTAATTTCTCCAATAATAATATTTTATTGTACTAGATTTTGTTTAAAAGTTCAAACTTTTAATTATTTTAGTTCTCAGTTAAAAAAATTATGGCAGAAATTATTAGGGAAAATTTATCGATTTTTTATCTTATGTAGCCTTTGGGTACACATTTAATTTTTTTAAAATTGTATTTGGGACAAAGAGATTTTATACAAAATACATTTATTCCATATTTATGAAATATACCCCCACATAAAACCGAGATAACTTAAAACAATTAGCATTACAAAAAATTAAGACAAATAAATTTAAACAAACTTATACCATTCTGATGGGTCAAATACATCCAAAGGGTTAAGATCATGTTATAGTATTCGTTTATTGAACACTAAATATCATAAAATGTGGTGACAATTACATGAATTTCCTATGAATAGATAAATGTTTTTTATATATCTGCGATTGACCCTATATGAATGTAATTGATGCAATGAAGTTTATTAATAACAACAGACGTTTAATGAAAAATTATCAGATTAATATAATTGTTTTTTCCAACAATCAAGCTGAATTTATATTTTTATGCTATTATTTGTTTTTATAGAAAAAGTTGAAAATTCCCTCTCGGCGATTTAACAAATAAAACTATTTAAAAGGTATAATGATAAAAAAATGATACTGACTTTTGCGAAAAAATAATGCCCTTGTATAGGTTTTCATCGATTATTTTTAAATTATACAAATTAACGGTGATTTGACCAATAAGAAAAATTCTCCCCTTTCACACTTTTTAAAATCTTGGTTTAAGAGAGCTAAATACGCTATATAAATTATGCCTACGTAAGATATGCAAAATACTTTGAGAGCTTATATTTCTGGATAAAAGGAAACTTTAATATATTTAATTAATTAAATGAAAATTATGTTCTTGTTTTATAAAAGGAGGAAATTCAACTTTGCTGGTTCAAAAAAACTAAAAATTTAGAACTTGTAAAATTTCACAGTTAAATAACATTTCTATGAAATTTTTAATGGAATAAATGAAAGATTCTCAATTACTTTATGTGACATTTTATCATCTGTTTTATGCTTTTTAACTTACTTTGTTTTTTACCATTTGATAAATTTCACAGGCTTCTTTTCATGAAAATTCTTTGTTATTATGAAAAAATAAGATTCCTAAGAAGTTCTTTAAAAATATTTCAGAAATCAAGATGAATTTTGTTACTGCAAATCATTCTTTTGAAATCGAAACTTGCAGTTTAAGACAGAATAACTTTTAAATGTGTGTTAGAGATTCGCATTATTAAACACGGTATATAAATTGGCAGAAAATCAATTGCATTATGCATATGGATCGTTCATCAGTTGTGAAGGTTTTGTTTTGGTATTCCTTCAAGTGAATACCATTAATATCTCCTTTTTTAAAGTTTTCCAGTCTTTAGAGAATATCCTGTCTTAAGTATGAGCCGTTCAACAAACTATCCTTACTGTCCCTCAAGTTTATCAGCAAAACAAATATTAAATATCTAGATGACTCACAATCGTTTCGAGTGATATATTGACGGAGCAATTTTTAGCTAAAATAAAGATTTGCAATTGCTATTTAAGAATTAATTATTTGCACACACAAAAAAGTATGTAAGCAAAGAATGCATCAAAAAATAAAGAGCAATGGCAGAAAAAATAAATAAAAAATGGGAATTGCATACCATGTGTAAGTAATGATTTCTTATGCCTGATAATAAATGTAACCTATGACACAATAGTATTATCGACGTAATAATTATGTACCATGTATAAGTAATACATGTGAAACAATAACGATTCTGAAAGTTAAGAACGAGAGACAACATAATACATCAAATACAAATTTTAAAAACAAGCGTAGTTCAAATCTATAAAAAAGGAGATATTATTTTCTTGTCTTCCCCCAGCAGAACAGCTCATATCCCAATATTGTACAATATTATGTGATATGATATTAAAAAATATTGCAAATATCGATCAATGTCATACAATATTGTATAATATTTGTGTGCTACTAGGGTCATATATTTGTTCTCAGGTAGATCCAAATTCTAAAATAACCAAAATTTCGATATCATCCTTTACTTTAACAAAGTTAAAGTAAAGTAAAAAATCTTACTCTGTATAAGGACATCAACAAGTAATGCAAATAACTCATTGTAATCAAGCTGCATTAACCACTTAAACCTCCAAATGTATCTTGCACGTTGTATTTAAAAAAATATAGTAGAGAAAAAGTCAATGACGCACTATTTTTTCCATTAGGCGAATTTATATAATGCAGTCTGATAATATCAAATTCAGTTTTAATGTTATTGAATTTTTCTTTAAAAACGTATAAAAATCATAAAATTCTTTAAATTAATAAAATCATTTATGAAAAGTTTATTTTTAATTGTACCGTGAGATCATACATCAAACAGTGGTGTTTAAATGCATTATTCCAGCCTTTTATAAACTTTTAAACAGTCACTAGATGTCGCCTGATGATACATCATTATTGTCTCTGCATCATGCTTTCGTTTTTCTTAATTTAGTAACCGTATTAAACTTCAGAAAATCGAAACTTTACTTGGTCAATGTCATCACTAAGCCAACATACCCAAAAGGCTTTAAATATTTTACTAAAAACAATTTATCTGAAGAGTAAAATAATCCATTATAAAATTAATTGAGAATACCTTAATTGAAAATCCTTTCACTTCAGTTATGTTTATTTAAATTTCCTTTTACTCTCCTGAATATTTGAACAGATTCTTTGGCCTCATTTTTTTCATGACAGATTAACGATCTTGATGCTTTATGTATATGGTATTCACTCTAATCGTGACCCAATAGCTAATTTTGAAAGCTATTTAATTACATATAGGCTTATACTTTTGGTAAGAAAAATGTTTGAAATAAAACAAAGAAATATATTTTGTGTTGTTTAATAAATGTAATGCTGGAAAAATGACAAAATCAAATTTTTCAAAAAACATTTTTGACACATTTATAATTCGATCAAAAAGACACAACGATTAAATACTGACTTATGAAATTTCGAATAGTACTATTTCAGACGATTCTGACAACATAATTCCCTATTATTACTGTAAACGATTTTAACAACATAATTTCCGATTATTACTTTAAGCGATTTTAACGTCTGAATTTTCTTGTCACGGGAACACTCTGAAGAGTTCATGTGCATATGTACCACTGTTTGACAAATGGTAAGGAATAGTTACGTTTTTCTGAATAATTAAGTATAGGCAATGATTGAAAAAATGAAACTAAGTACATATTTAATAAATAGGATGTGCATTTATTATTGCGCAAAATGGTGCAGATATTGATACATCAAAGAGCTAAAATCTTAAAAGTAATAAAGATGCTCCTTGGATGATTTCGAACAACCACACAAAAACTGATCTTCAGGTTAGAATGATGCAGACATAAGTACCTTAGTAACATGTGTGATGACCACGGATACTAATGCTCATTTTGCATCTATTCTCCATACTCTACACTGAACTATCGATGATTTCTTGGGGGATATAGTCCCACTCCTTTCTCAGGGTAATTTTGAGTTCTTGCACTGTTCTGGGAGGAATGATTATTTGGGAAACATCTGCCAAGAGCCTCTCAGGCATGTTCAACGGGATTTAGGTCGAGAGAGTAAGCAGGCTATTGCATACAGACAATATTTTCAGTTTTCAGTGTGCCCGATACCTCAATGCTTCTGTGTATCTTTGCATTATCGTCTATAAACAAAAAGTCTGAAACTACCGTATCCCTAAAAATAAGAAAATGATTCAGAATAACCTCTCTGTAATATCGTTGCTATGTGACACTTTATCTCTCAAAGATGTTAAGCAGTTTTCTGCCATTGTGCATGACGCCTGTCTACACAATCAAGCCTGGGCTGTACCTATCACGTTCACTAACAAACCATTGTGCATAACGCGTTCCATGCTGCCTCCAGAGTAATTAATGACCAAAATCACTTGATAAACTGAAATGAAAATCATCTGAGAACATCACTCTAGACCAATTTTGGATGTCCCAACAATATGTTCCTTATACCTGCGTAATCTCTCACGACGATGGCGTGATTGAAGCGGGATGAAACAAACAGGCTTCCGTGCAGACAAACCAACTTAATTTAATCCCCATGAGATGGTTCTTGCAGAAATCTGCGCACCGGTAGCGGTTGCAAGGTTTGCAGCTATTTGGTTAGGAGTTAAATTTCTGTTCCTTTTTGCCACTAGGGCTACACAGCGATCCTCTAAAGATGTGGTGTTCCGATCAGGGACCAAAGCTTACTTTTGCAAAGCATTTCTACCTTCAACGGCCTTCTTTAATCGCGAGATGACACTTTATGATACACCTATTGCAGCAGCTACAGTGGTGACATTTTGACCTGCTTCCAGTCGTTCAATTGCTCGTCCACGATCGTGGGCATTCAAATGATGTCTTGCTGACAGTTCGTTTTTAATTATTGCAAGATCCAAATAGAATAACAGAGGAAACATTTTTACAACATCCTGCACTACTTTGAGTCAGACATCAAACAGCATGAGTTTTCGTAAGAATCATGAGCCTGCATGAAATGTCTTTTATATAGATAATGAGTCCTGTTCTACCACACCCTCTTAACTTGAATAAACTTTTATTGGTCAGCTGTCTGAAACGCAATTTTGCATAAACCACTTGTTCCTTAGCAATTGTCAAGCAGTGTATTTTTAGTCATTTCACCTTTTACAGGTTGAATTAATGAGACATCTAAAAAAATTGGGGGGGGGGGGGAATAATTTAATTACTCTAAATTTATCTTGTAAAATAAGAAGATATCAAGACGTTGACATTTAGCTAACTAATTTATGAAATTCAAGGGGGATAAATACATTATTCTATGACCCTTCAGCTAAAATTAGAAGTATAATATACTTACACTAGGCATTAAAGAAATATATATCTAAGAATATTCATTGACTATATTTATGAATATATGCTTGTCAAATTCACTTATTGTGTTGAGATTTTTATTTTTGGTATAAAACAATGGACTTAATAAGAATTGAAAAATATTTAATTTAATTTAATCTTGGACGTCGTTTTGCATTTCATGGGATATTTCTGGCTTCCTGATATCTTTGACTATCATCCAGAGCATTATTTATGATATTTACTTATTCATTTATTGCTTTATAAAATCCATATTGAAATTTAATTATCTTCAAAAGTTCTCTTTATTTTTATACTAAAATTATCATATGAATTTTGATTCACAATATTACTTTTAAATATCTGTGTAATTGTATGATATTTAAAAAGTTACTTTTACGGAAATTTCGATATTCATCTCTTTTTAACAATTTTATCTCAAATACATTATTACCCAGCCCCATCCTCAAAATAAAGATTTTAAATCTCAATTTAAATCTCAAAATATTAAGATAAATATATGTTGAATGTTATAATGTTATCTCCCCCTTTTGCCTCACATATTTTTAATTAGTGGTTTAATATGTGCTATTAAAAGTAAATATAATATTATCCTTGTTAAATGTGATATTGAAAAATGGTATCCTAATTCATACATCCTTTGCTTCCATATAATATTATCAATATTTGAAACATGATTATCATATTAATAAAAATTTTAAAAAATTAGAACATGAAAAATTTATTATGATTGAAAATCGGTAAATCAAAAATATGAATTGTATATTTTTTTCTTTTTGATAAATTTGTAGGTAAAAATGGTTAACTGCTTCAAACGTATGAGGACCATTCTAGATGATGAACTTAAAAATTAGTCATTTTGTTTTCCTATTGTAAATCAAGCCACATCGCTTTCTTTATGGGATATTTTGCTATTTACAAGACAGCGTTATTCGTTTTCATAGTAAAAAATATATGGATTAACACAAAGGTTTTATGAAAAAAGTGAAATGAGTTTGAATCATAAAATATTTTGAAAAATAATTCACCCGTGATATAATTGATTTTCAATCATTCTTCAACAAAAAGCACCTAGTAATTATCGGTATTTTTTATATTTTCAAATTCTTTATTTTGTTATTAAATTCGCTTATCTACAGTAAATATGAAAACATACGTATTTCACAGGATATATTCCAAATTGCATTTCATTAGATTGAAGTTTGTTGATTGTTGATTCTTATTAATCAAAATTTACTGATCCTGCCATTTTTTATTAGGGCAATTGTGAATTTTAATGAATTTCAGGTTTTTATACATGTTTTATTAAAATGATCGATAACCAGTTTATGGAAAGTTACACAACTGGTACATGATGATTTCACTGGAAAAGCATCAATACAGGGAAAAAAAGTGATGATTTAGCATGTCTTGATATATATATATATACACTGAAGTGACAAAAGTCATGGGAAGACTGTTAATATCGTGTCGGTCCTCCTTTTGCCCGGCGAAGTGCAACAACTCGACGTGTCATGGAGTCCACAAGTCGTTGGAAGTCCTCTGCAGGAATATTGAGCCATGCTGTCTGTATAAACGTCCATAATTGTGAAAGTGTTGATGGTGCAGGAGTTTGGGCACGAACGGACCTTTCGATGATGTCCCATAAATGCTCGATAAGATTCATATCGGGCGATCTAGGTGGCCAGATCATGCGCTGGAATTGTCCGGAATGTTCTTCAAACCAATCGCGAACAGTTCTGGCCCGGTGACATGGCGCATTGTCATCCATAAAAATCCCATCGTTGTGTGGGTACGTGAAGTCCATGAATGGCTGCAAGTGATCTGCAAGCAGCTGAACATAACCATTTCTAGTCAATGATCGGTTCAGTTGCACCAGAGGACCGAGTCAGCCCATACCATTATGCAGTCACCACCAGCTTGAACAGTGCCTTGCTGACAGTTTGGGTCCATGGCTTCGTGGGGTCTGAGCCGCACTCGAACTCTACCATCAGCTTGTAACAACTGAAATCGTGACTCATCTGACCACGCCACGGTTTTCCACTGGTCTAGGGACCAGTCGATATGCTCACGAGCCCAGGAGAGTCGCTGCAGGCGATGTCGTGCTGTCAGTAAAGGCACTCGAGTCGGTCTTCTGCTGTCATAGCCCAAGGAAGACAAATTTCGCCGCACAGTCCTATCGGACACGTCCCTCGTACGTCCCACATTGATTCCTGCATTTATTTGACGAAGTGTTGCGTGTCTATTAACATTGACCATTCTACACAGACGTCGGCGGTCTCGGTCGTTAAGTGCAGGTGGTCGCCCACTGCGCTGTCCATTATGGGATGTGATGCCTGAAATTTCATACTCTCGGCACACTCTTGATACTGTGGATCTCGGAATGTTGAATTCACTAACGATATCCGTAATGGAATGACCCATGCGTCTAGCTCCAACTAACATTCCACGTTCAAAGTCTGTTAATTCTCGTCGTGCCGCCATAAATCACGAAAACTCTGTTCACATGAATAACTTGAACACAAATGAAAGCTCTGGAAAACGAACTGCGCATTTATACTTTTTCGCTGTGATACTACTGCCATCTGTATATTTGCATATTGCTATCCCATGACTTTTGTCACTTCAGTGTACATTTGTATTGTTTGTTGCTACTCGCTTTATGAATCTCTTTCAGGGATGTGTTTTGAAATTCGACTTTTAAATTTCTTTTGAGTAATTATGAAGTAATTATTACTGTCTGCTTATAAAAAAAACATAGGGATAAAAATTACTCACTTTCCTAAAACTGTAATCACAAGACAGCAAATAACAAGGAATTAAAAATAGTTAATTGTTAATTACAGTATTATTAATAGAAGAAGCTAGCAATATAGAACGAAAATCTGTCGAATATAATTTGTCAGAATTCCCTATGTCATTTCCTTATAAAAGTATAATTAACAGAAGAAGAAAACAATATAGATTGAAAATCTGTAGAGTATGATTTGCTGGAATTCCCTATATAATTTCCTTAGCTAACTTTGTGAACATTATGTGACTTTAAATTCTAGTGTGATTGAAATATTTCTCGTACAGTTATCATTTGGTATGTGGATATATATCTATCCACAAAGTAGAAAAATATACAAAAATTTAAATTAACACAACTTAGAAACATAGAAAAAGACGATGAAATAAATTTATCTGGGAACTAAAAACTGCAATTTTTCTTTGGAATCGTTAATATCAGTTTATAAAAATAATCACAATAAAGCTACAAAATGGAGCTTTATCATCACTTCTTGTAACTATCATTTTAACTTTTAATACTTATTTTTACTTTTTATAAAATGACATAGAAATGACATACAGAATTCTATCAAACCAATGTATGATAGCATAGGGGTAAGATGAATTACTGTCATATTAAACCTACTTTCAATTTTCTTAACTAGGTTGAAAAAGCCTTATATTTATTGTACATTTGAAGGAGATGTAAAATCATTTATTAACATAATATTTAATTATAACATAGTTTTATTTATTAGAATGCGGCAGTTTAATGTTTATGAATATCGGCATCTTTAAGCTTGAAGTGTTCTTTAAAATGCCAAGATCTCATTTCCTTTATCTCATTTTGGGGGGGATTAAATACTGAAAAAAGTATAGTTTGTCTCCAAAATGATGGGTTTTTTATATAATAAATTACAACTACAAAGGTAGATCGTCTCATGAACAATTAAAAAAAATTTCCAGATTCAGTGGGCAATAGAGGCTTTCAATGCCATCTTCAGAATTCTAAATTATATTTTAATATTGATTTTTAGTATATTTTCCTTCTCAAAATTAGTATTTTAATAGGAAACTCACTTTGTTGTTATATGTTTTGATTCCTTAAATGACACTTGTTTTTTTGCTATCAAGCCAAAATTTTATACAAATCATCTTCTAATTTCATTTTAGAATAAAAAGGAATTAAGAAAAATTCTAAATTCATTCATTTCATATCGTGAAGAATGGGGTAACGACCTTTTGTTCATGTTATTGTTGCGAGTACATTGTATCGTACATCATGTACTCGTAAAGAAACGAGAAACCGTAACCACTAACCTCGTAGTTTTCTGAAAGTATTAAAATGCATCTTATTGAACAAATAATATGTTTTGTGTTATTATTCGTTTCTAAGCATATATCGATATCGAAATTATATAATGAGCTTGTATAATATTTCGTTATTTCATTGATACATTTTTATGGTAAGGAAAAAGATGGTTAATTTCTAGAACGGAAATTTAAATGATATATACATTCGGTATATGAATTTGCCCTTTTTGAAAGCATCTACTTTGCGGAAGATTTAAAAACCCTTTGATTTCATTTGTAGGAAAATGAAAATATCAAAATTAATCTCTTATTTTATTATTTAAGTGCTCTAATTGTTTCAAAAAAGCTATCAAGTATATACTGCCTTATTTTCAGCTCTCCATGAGACTAAAATCTTTTTTCGAACGTTGAATTGGTATTTCATGGGACTAAAGTAATTTTCATGAATATACTGAGTTGTTTTTTCTAAACTCTTATTTTATCTTTTCAGATCAACGGAAGAAATATTCTCTTTATTCATCAGCATAGCCTTCATTGTAGATGCAGGGAGAGATATGTATAAAAGTGAGTTATTATTAAACTCAGATTATTATTAAGTTTCTGGTTTTATGTAACAAGTTAAGGATTTAAAATAAGTTGTATTCACTATTCATTTTGCTTTGATAATTTTTGAATAAACAGAAATTCATAAAAACTATTTTTTCTTCACAACTGTCATTTCTTTTAATATGCAGTTCTATAAAAGGGCAAAATGGAGCATCTGTGTTTTGTGACATTTCTTATTTTAAAAACTTTTAAATATTTAATATAATATCTTACTTATTAATATAAATCCTGGTAAAAATAATCCATGCATTACGTCGCGGAAGATAATTAAAATGTAGAAGCAGTCATCTAATAAAGACTTTTTCAAAAACTAAAAATTGTAAGTTTTGATCTTATCTTAAGATTACCTTTTAATATCTGTATAATAATTTGTCAGAGAAAAACAAAATCAGTTTGAGTGAATTTCGTTTTAATCAGTTTGATTCAAAGAATTATGCTTATGATTTACGTTAATGTTTGGTCTGTTTTCTGAATTTAAGTCAGGCATTTCAAAATTTATAGTAAAATGTAAACCGTTTATATCCTTTAACTTACTTTTTCTCGATTAAATTCTTGAAACGTGCAGTGCATTATATAAATATAGATAAACTACCACTACAGAGCCTTTTATTTTAACTTGACACGTTACCGGCAACTGCTTTTATGATTCACCGAGCCGCATTCACATTATATGTGACTTGAGATAAATGGAGGGTTTACTACTCAATAAGAAGTTAGGAAATATTATAATGGATTTTAGTATAAAAAGTTTTTCTTCTGGTATTGAGGGATAAAGAAACGAGTTCATAGAATTCCGGATTATCCGGCTTTTTTGTTATCTGGCCTGTCCTTCCACCACATTAGGGCTGGATACTGGGGAATGTATTACTATTCAATTGAAGTCACACGCTCTTCATTAAATCTTTTTTTTTTTTTTCCTTTCAGAATGGCATTTTAAAACATTTTTAATGCAATTTTAGTGAGAATGTTGAGGTAAAATTTAGGTCTATGAAGGCCTATCATTTTCATTTCATTTCACTACTTCAAAATAATTATTAGTTTCATATTGTTTTAAAGTTAACGACAGTTACTTATAAGTTTTACTAAAGTTATATTAAGTGCCCCTTTTGTTTCATATTTCAAAAACCATTTAGACGGAAATGCTAATCATTTAAATATTTTGAGCTGGTACAGTTCCTTTTATTACTTTATTCGACATTCATACTGAGAGGCGAGATCAATTTACTGTAATTAAATCAATAAATTTAAAGTTATTAACAGAAGAAAATTAAAAAATTTAAATTAATTTTATCCTATCTCTAAAAGAACGAAGAAATTAAAGAAGTAAATTTAAGCTAAAGAAATAATTTTAGCTTCCGTGCTATATATTTGTAAAAGAAGAAAAATTAAGTTCTTTTTTCTGAGATGGATTCATACATTTTGTATTAAAAAATCAACACAAAAATCCATCCAAGTCCATTTAATTGATATCTGATATTAATTTTTTCCAAGTCCATCTTAAAATTAACGAATAAAAATTTAGCAGCAAATATTTCCCAGAGAACGAAAGTAGTATTTTTGAATCGATAAAAATGATTCTGAAATAGTCGGTTTTGTTTTTCATTAGATGATAAAAATTTTATATCATATATCAATTAAATGAAAAACAACTTCCTTTTAAAATATGAGTTAACTCACCCTTGTATGAAAATAAGAGATTAAAAAAGGCAAAATCCTTTTATCAATTTGCAAATAACATACAAGAGTCACTTTACAAAATAAATAAATAATAAAAATAGATCAATTTTGTGCAGTTTCACATCTTCACAATTATTTAAATTAAAAAAGATACACTTTTGACATAGAATTGAGCTGAAAATTTTGCGATTGTCATCTTTTGTAGCGCATTTCTATCAATAAAATATTTGCTGCATTTTGGTAAATTATTATTAAAATAAATAACTTCTTTGTATTTTCAGATTTTAATCATAACTACTTCTCTCATGCTTGCATGGAAGAAGGTAACACTCCGTCAGTAGAATTTCCCTTATGGATAGCAAATTCCACTATCAACGAAACTCAAGGGGAAGTTTCCCTGACTTCACCGTGTAAACGGGAAAATAGCTTGCTATTCCTACTCCTGATGTGTGGCACAGTGTGGCTCGCCGTTTCCCTCTATAATTTCAATAAAACGTAAGATTATTTTCTCATTAAATCAATATTAATGTGAACTAGTTCTAATACATATGTTGGAACTTGGCTAATTTAAAGCTGCTGGAAACATAAATTTTCGAGTTATTTAACAATTCAACTAAAGATAAATCGGATCTAAAAATGAATACAAAAATGTGAGACATTTTTTTAATTGGAAATCGGGGAAAAAATTATTTTTTATATCTAAAAATTTTAATAAATAATACACAATTTAGTAAGTTAGTATTTTATAAAAAAGTAATTATTGTTATATTTTAATGTTTTAAAAAATAATAATGTCAATAAATAAGTAAATAACTTTGGTAGACAAATAGGATACAGCAACAACTATTTCACAAAATAAAGGCTCTAATTTACGTGATAAATTCTTGCTTACTTTTTTGAAATACATTCTACAATAACAAAATCCGTAAAAATTATCTACATATGATCTCTGAGAATACATACAAGAAAAGTATTTAACTAACATAACCATTTAAGAGATAAAGGCCCTTCTATAGCTTTTAGATTTAATTCAAATGCTCCAAAATAAACCAGAATAATTGACGGCATATTAATATTATGATATTAAGAAATTCAAGGAACCAGAGAAAAAATTCTAATTATCCATGAATTCCATTATAAACATTAGAATATCCTGCTATATTTTAAAATGAATGTCTTTTCAATGTCATATTTTTATGAATGATTAAAATTAATGATTTCTTAAAAATTTGTGATGCGATTTTTATCAGTTACCTGAGACCAGTGTTTCAATAGTAACACATTTGCTATTTTAGTGTTGTGTTTATTGACTTTGTTGTTTATGCATTCTCACCAATATTACATAACTCGATTGAGAATGAATAACATTTCTATAAATTGTTTTTGCCTGTCAATAAATAATCAGTTATGAAATTTGCATATAGAAAATTAGTAAACCTTAGAAATTTTAAAGGCAACACTTTTGAGACATTAATCAAAGTGAATAAAAATAACAGCACTAAAAGTGGGAACTATAACAGACAGTAATTTTCACACAGTAATTTTGTAATTTGTAATTTTGTGTTTTTATTAATCACAGTAATTTTGTAGTATAAAAATTTTATTTTAAAATCGATATACATTTTTAACAATAATTTATCTTAGAAGATCTATTTAAATTGCCAAAAAAAATTTTAACGGTTCTGTGTCCTTTCTGAATTTATTGTTGAAAGAATTCAACTCAATTGTTCCTTTTCATCTAGGCCGTACCTTCAGGCCAGTAAACGTGAGATCCTGGCCGACTACGCCTTGCCTGTAGCAGTTATCTCGATGAGCTTCCTAGGATCATTTGTATTCAGGGATGTGGCAAGTAAGTACTCACGTTCTTTTCCAAAGATTGTAAAATTTATTCTTATCGAAAATTTCTTGGAAATTCTCCCAATTCTAGCTGACATACTGAGGAGTTAAAATAAATTTGTCCAAATGACTGAATACGAAGAAGATTACGCTTGCTATTATTATTGTTGTTGTTTATAGGAAATGCAAATTTAATTTACAGGTTTCGATTCCGATCTAATCTTTCTGTCAATTCATCTTTTAATTCCCTCTAATCAATAAATTACAATTTAACATTTATTTAAAAAGAAACTCTTAAGACTGTAACCATGAGCTTCAGGTCTACTGTTTTTATAGAAGAAATAAATGAAAGATAAACCCCAAACTTACGCTTTTTATAATTATTTTTAAACTAGTTTAAAATACGTATAGGGATCTTCAGATACAAACTTGCCAATGTGCAATGGATTCATGGAATTCTTGAACTCTAAGATAATGCCATTGTTGGGAGAAAAGGACATTTAAAATGAAGTTTCTTAGTCAAATTGGGATTCCCATATAATTGTAGTTAAATTATAGAGAATTTAATAAATCTCGTTTTAAATGATAACAAAAAGAAAAAATTTAAAAAGAAGAAGCATTATATAATTTATATGTAATATCTTTTAATTAAAAACATATGAATATTTTCTGAAATTTTATATTCAAGGCTATTAATATGCGAAATAATTTATAAGCTTTCTGTTTTTTAGCGGACCAATTCCGTTATAGTGACAACTATCCGCTTACCCGAGCTCCAGTTGAAGAGCTGCCGTGGACAGCTTCTATAGCAGCGTTAGGCATGGGTTTCGCCTTATCGCTGCTATTTTTTATGGACCAGAATATTTCAGCAGCAATGGTCAATAATCCTTGCAACAAGTATGTAGGGTTGTTGTTTTTTGAAAAATTCCGTGTAATGAACATATTTTTATATACTGTAGGGCATTTTTATGATTTATTTACTGTAATAAAATGCACAAAAACTGAAAAAAAAATCATGAAACTTTTTTTTACCTAGACTGAAAAAAGGTCCAGCCTATCACTTAGATTTGTTTGTGGTTGGAGTTGTGAATGGATTCTTGTCCTTATATGGACTACCATGGATGCATGGTGTCCTTCCTCATTCACCTCTCCATGTCCGTAGTTTGGCCGACGTTGAAGAACGCGTTGAACAAGGACATGTTTATGAAATGTAAATATTCTTTTGATATACAAATTTTCATAGAAAGATAAATATGCTTTCTTTTTTATACTAATTATTTTATTACTTGATGCAAACAACTTTAAACGTTAAAAAAATATTGAAATTGTGAAAAAGTTTCAAGATACTGCATTCGTACTTTGTATTTGTATTATCTATTATACCAGATTTTCTAACATATTTTTATCATCATATTTTTTCGAATCACTCCAAAGTTTTATCAATTTTAATATAAAGCTCAGATGACAATGACAGTACATTTTTAAGGTTTTATATACATTTCTAAAGGCTTCGTTAACTTTAAAAACATTTTGAGATATTCTTCTAATCGGAAGTCTTGCAAGTTATTCTATCTTGAGAATTTTGTTAGGCTCCCCTTCCTAATATTATTTTAAAAAAATTATTTTAAATGAAAGTTATCAATAAATTACAGAATTGAACAGAAACTATGCTTTTTTAATCTATGGTATGCCAAATAAAACTTAATGAAATATGAAATGTCACTGAATTTTCTCATAGAAAATGAATTTTTGTCGATAGCAATTATTATAAAATCAACGAGTAACCTCTAAACTTTTTAATATGACTCCATTTTTTATAATATTAAGACTTCTCATTCAAATACATTATTCAACTGTATTTTAAATATTAAGAAAATAGATGAAGGAAAGTAAATAATTCTCAGTAGCTTTTAATATTTTTCAAGCAAATATTCAATTGATTTATCATACGAAAAATTCCTAAATAACAATAATTTGAACTAGTATTGAATCGAGCAAAATTAAATATGTTTTATTGATATACTTAATAGAAAATAGTGTATGATCCAGAAAATCACTTACATAAAACGTCTTGGATCCTCGGAAGAGCTTCTGAATAGGCAGAAAATATTTCAAATATAATTCATTGCACGAATTAGGTTGAATATAAGTTACCTTTCGTTTGAATTTATCTTAAAAAGGCTAAATTAGTACTTGAGTTTTGTTTTTGTTTCTCATAAAATACTTGACTAGAATTTGATTTATACGCTTTTAGAATTGTGAAGGTGAGAGAAACACGTGTAACGGGTATCATCTCGCACATCCTCATTGGTTTATCGATCTTCTTACTCCCTTATCCAATGGCCTATATTCCAACGGCGGTGCTGGATGGACTTTTCTTGTATATGGCCATCACATCGCTCAATGGGAACCAAATGTTTGAAAGGATCACATTACTTTTCATGGAACAAGTAATTATTTTTCTATAATATGCTGCTCACATAAATTATTTTCAGTACACCTCTCCAAAAGCATTAAAGCGAATTATATTCCCTAATTCTAAAATTTTTGGTCATGCACTCATAAAAACTAAAATCTGAGGAATACTGTTTTATGAAAAACATTTCTGTTTCACATGAAATTTTTTTAACAAAGCTAATTGAATTGCCTAGTTATGTAACAGATTTTTTTCTCTTAATTTTTGAGCGAGTCAAGTTAAACTAGAGCTTTCTTCACCATGTAAAGAAATTTTATTTTTTAAAAAGGCATTTTGCAACATAAATGCAATTTAGTACAAAATTTATTCAATCAGCGTCAATTTTTCAAGGAAAAAGTCCTTTTTTATTTTATTTTCAGATAAAAAAATGCATTCATGATTAGAGTTGAAAGGACTTTTAAAACCTTTGCAGTTTTCTTACTACAAAACAACAACTTTTATTAGGCACATAAAAAAATTTCAAATCTCTGAACAATCGACAAATTTTTTCAAAACTCTCTTTCATTTGAAAGGTCTAAAAGGGGTTCGAATTTTTTTTCACATTGCAACTTGTATCTGGTTAATAATACTAAAAGGCGGTTTTAAAATAACACGTCAGAGAGTTACTAGGCCTCATAAACAATTTTTTCCTACCATTTTTTAATAAAGATAATAGTTCAACCATATATTATTTATAACAAATCTCTAAAGATGAACTGAATTCTTTTATAAGTTTTATGATTATGTGTGCGAAATGAAACAATCAGTTTATAATAGAAATCTAATGATAAAAGAAATTAAACTGAAGATAAATTGTTCTCTTATTCAAAATTTAGCAACAGTTTCTTTCGAAATATCTAAACTTAATCCCATATTTAAACAACTGAAAATAATTGAAAATCATTTTAAAAAGGCCATGAGGAATTTAAACTTACCTGATGAATATTATTACAAAGTTTGTTTCAAATTTCGTGTTTCTATTAAATTTCGCTATTGTGATTTTTATGTTTGCTGTTATTTTGCTTATGTTCATTAATTTATTAAATACAGGCTAAAAAAAAATTAATTGAAATAACATAAAATTATAAAATAAATTGATAATAAGTTCATAAATTATTTCACTGCTTAGATTAAAAGTATTTCCTTTTTATTGGTATGCAGTGTAATATATTAATCAGAACTGTGTGCTTTAATAGGCTGGTGGAATAAATCCGCTAATGGTTGAATCACAAAATGACAACTGAATGAAATGTTTATATTATTTTTTGAATTAATTCTGATACACATTGGCCCAATACGTTTAGTACTTTTTTCCTTCCACTTTCACGTGTTTTTTTTTTTTTTTTCCATCTTGTAGGCAGCCTATCCACCAAATCATTACATACGAAGATGTCCTCAACGAAAGATTCACATCTTCACTATGTGTCAAGTATTTCAACTGGCTATAATGTGTTTCTTTGGATTCTCCCCTTGGTCATACGTTAAAATGGTCTTCCCCGTCATCATTTTTCTATTACTTCCGTTCAGGTAAAAAAAATCTTTTAATTTATGAATATTAGCATATATTTAGCTCTTTACCTTGTTTATTGTATAAAGTTTTACAGATTATTAATGATGTATATCTACACAGTTTTCATGTAAGAAAGTGTCTAAATTTTAGCTATTAGCAAAGTTATTAACCAAAAAAGTTTGATTTTTTAACTTACCAAAAAAATTATAATCAATTTGTTTTATAGACATATTGCTTTGATCTGAATCTGCACGGCAGATAAAAAAAAACAAAATTAACTTTTGAAAAATTAGATGAAGCAAATGAACAATTTTCAAAATCTGAAAGGATGGTGCTTCGACTTAAAGAAGGTTCATGTATAATAAGTAACTGTGGAAAACTCAAACTTTTATTATTAAAAAAAAAATTCAGATGAATATATTTTGGCAACAACTCCCCAAATTGTACATTTTCTTGAGAAACCTTTATTTGATGTTTAAAAAAAAAACTGAGCATAATTCTGAGTACTTAATACTTGTTAAATTTAAAGTTCTCAAGTAGAGTTTTATTCTATGTATAATGTATGTAAGTAAAATACAATCAACGATTTTTCAAAAATACTTATAATACGATAGATAAAAAATCTTGAGGTATAAAAAAATTAAGAAAAAAAGTTTTATCTAGATTCTACATTCATAAAGTTCATTAACGTTGAACATTTTGATTATCTTTGCATATTTTGTGACTCTTGTATTCCTAAGATACCCAAACATTTCTCGTTCTCATACTCAAAACCTTTTTCTTTCTTTTTTTTCAGGCACAAGGTAGTCCCGTGCCTTGTTGATGGAAAATATTTGGAAGCTTTGGACGGTGAACATCAATGAGGAAGTGATATATTTAGCTCAGTGAATGATAAATTCCTTTACTTTTTCTTTCTTTTTTGCTCCATACTAGCTGAAGCTTTTGATGGAGAAACATGGGTGCCTCATAGATTCCCTGGTCCTCACACACGAGTGCCTCAACCACTTATATTACAGTTCTGGACGAAGAAATAAAAACAACTTATGGTGAAAGCCCTTCTTTGACAAAAAATGCTCATAAAAAGTATTTAACCACCGAAAATGCAGTGAAAACAGTAGAAACGTTTGTGTAATAGTATCGAACACATCTACAGAATCGGATTCTGTGGCAAGATAGGACATTTCTTTTTCTATCTTTGCAAGCATCTAATCAAGAACTTTCATATAGTGTTTCAAAACTATAGATTATTGTTAAATTTGATTTCAAGACGTTTCAACACTTATACGAAAATAAAGTTGTGGCTTTCACATCAGGAGTCTAATTGAGGAGATAAAACTGCTAAAACTGAATTCCATTTCTGGAAATATTCTGCTGAGGACCAGGAACTGTGAACTGCAAAGGCAACCAGATTTCTTTTCTTTGATTTCTTTTTCCTTTCCTTCAGTTCATCACACATCATCGAGCATTGGCCAGAACTTTGCCCTACTCAGACTCACATAGGGCCATCTCGCTTGAGTCGATAAACTGTTTAAAAAAAGGTGACAATCTAGCATTGATTATACCTTAGGTCAAGCACTGTGCATCTGGTCTGCAATAGAATGCAGTAATAGGAATTTTACAAATGTTAACTAAATCCACTTAAATTTTTTGATATAGGAATAACAAATCACTGCTAATATTTACAAAATTACCAGATCTCAATATTGATGTAAAGCTTATTAACTGAAGAAGTTCATGAAGAGGTTTATATAAATTCGTACCTTTCTTATTCGATGATATTTTAATGCCAACTGTTTTCCTGTAACTGCATAAAAGTTTAGGGATTTGCCACAAAATTTTATTTTAAGTTATGCATTAAACAATATATACGAAACAGATAATATAAATTGTGAAATTCCGTGAATAACTTCTATTGTTATAACTTTATTGCTTTATATTTTCTTCAACAGAAGTAAGAACCGTCTTCCAGGAATCTAAAATACAAATTCATATTTCTAAATTTAAAAATGAATGTATCAAACACTCAACAAACAAATTGATGCAAAATGGGAAAAATTGCATTAAAACGAAAGTTTAAAGTCTACATACTTGGTTCAATAAAGAGTTTGAGGTTAAAATGAACATAATAAAGGATCATGTTTTATAAATCTTTATAATTCATTCTAAGTGGGCATTAAATTACATTGGTTCTCAAAAAAATGTGTGTCAATCAAAATCTTATATTATAAACTTTTTCACATTTCTGTATGATTCAGAGTGCACTTTAATTCTTATCAATATTATTAAACGGTAATATGAATTAAATACTTATTCGTAATCAAAATAAGATTCACAGATATTTATAAAATGTAGGCTATATTTTAATTTTTCAATAATTACAAAAAAACCCACGAAAATTTCAAAATATTTTTAGAAGATGCGTGAGTACCTTAGTACATCAGGAGATTAAAAGTAAATTTGTTAAATGTGAAGTAATATTTAGCTACATAATATTTGGCTGTTCAAGCCTGATCATATGCTATGACAGAAAGTTTTTAAAAATATTGGAAGAAAATCATGGTTTTACGCAATAATTTTTCATCTGAAATTTGATTAGGAATTTCTATTTGTAAAACATCAGTTTCATTGATTTATTGTTAACTAATCAAAAGAATTAATTATATGCTGAATAATTGCTGCCCAAAATTGTAGATAATATGGTTCTTCCCTTGAATATCAGTGTAATTATTTAATCTTTAAGTTAAAGTTTTAATTTTTATGCGAGAGATTCTATTGAATAAATGTTTAGATAGCAAAACTGAAAACACAAAACTTTCAAAAATACAAGATTATTTTTTATTGTTTTTATGCTAAAAAACATTCTTGAAAACAATAATGTATTCCTCTTTAGAACTCCTTTGATCTTTTAATACACAGGGCAATTCAAATTAAATTTTCACAAGCTTATTAAATTGTGGAGAGTATTCTACTAGCCCTAAATCAAATTTGAACGGTACAATTTTAGGATACTGATTTTACCGTTCTTAAATAAAATAAAAAAAGAATTCTTAGAAAATAAAAAAAGGATAGCCTTTTCACACAAAAAAAAAATCTGCCTTTTAAAAAGAATCGTAATCAGAAATCACTTGGAGCAAAATCGGGTAAACGAAGAGAGAGAAGGTATTGAGGAAAAACGGTTTTTCATTCGTTCGTTTGAAAAAATATGTCGTAATAAAGAACAAATAACAAAAGTTACTTTGGAAGGAGCAACTTTGTGCATGAATATTGTATGCTGAATGCATCAACATTGCCAAAGGTCTAAAATTGCAAAACTTGTTACAATTGTACCATAATCATTGACAGTATTGAACTTCTGTAGAAAATATTAAAAAACTTTTGGAGGATTTTACATTTGAATCTTTTGCACATATGACAGCACTGCAACATTAAAGATTTTTTATTTGTATTTTTATAAACTTCGTAAAATTCAGCACCATCTAATAGCGATAATTTTCTTAGTTATTTAATATGTGAAGTGCGCATCATCTGAAGTATAACTGCCCTTGTTCTTACTTATCATGTGAATTATTAGAACTTTTACCAGAACCCTCTTGATTGGGGAAATTCAATTTTAATGCCTGCGTATTCTTAAACACTCAAGTTTTATTTTTATTTTTACTTTTTTCCTTAAATTTGCTTTATGTGTTGATTAAAAATATTAGATAGCAAACGTATATCTCTTTTTTTAATGAAAATACTTCGAATGCAAAATAAAATGGTTTGGTATTTATAAAACAAGTTATGCAGTTACAGATGAAATAGTTGGCACATTCAAGGAATCGTTATCAATCTGAAGAACAAAATCAAAACCAATCATAAAAAGGTTCAAATTACCCGATACATTTAAAAGATTTTTTTTACATATATTTTATAACAATCAGCTATTTAGGAGTTTCACATTTTTCACTGTGGTTTTCTTAAATCATAAGCTGAATTCCCATACATCTTGGTAAGATATACTTGTAAACAATATGTATCGACTTCCTGAGTTGATACCAGGTCTACAAAAAAAATGAGAGATCAAAATCTTTAATGAAATCAGCTCCTTGCAATTCTGTCAAAATGAAATTAATTTTACGAGATTTATTTCACAAACTGTCTTTGAAATTCAACTAATTCCCCTTTTTTATATTAGAGAACAATAACAAAAAATTTAATTCAAATTACATCGACTAAATCGTGAGTCCTTCCTTTTTATTTATTAAAAACAAGCATTTGATAACTTTGCTTTCATTTAAAAAATATTTAAATCTAAGATTAGGTTAGATTTGGCAATGACGCACACACCAAATATAATAGTTACAATATCGACAATATGTTATGATCATTCAGTGATAAATAACGTGTGAACAATAGATAATTTAAAGACAGTAGGATCTGGAAAACAACAACAGACATGATAGACAAGGTACTTGTCAGTCAAATGCTAGAGCTCATTATAATAGATAGCGTTAATTGTAATAATTCTTAGCGTCCGCAAATGCATGCATTAAAATCAGAAGGTACAAAAATATTATAGTTGTGATAATGATATGCTATGCCAATTCTGTGCTTAAGAACATACAAGCATTGAAGAGTTTAGAAAATAGTACTGAATAACGTTTTTACTGTCGCTTTAAAACTAGATCAGAGTTGTAGATAGCTTTCTGATGCAACTTCTTCAAATCATCCGTAAGTGCATGAATTAAAATCAGTAACGTATAAGCTGATTTCATGTTCTTATTCAAGCAAAAAGTTAAGTTTAAATAATAAGATTGTTGTGTGATATTCATAATACAGTAGACAATTTCCTTTAATGTAAAAATTCGCAGTTCGTGTCATTCTTTTATGAATGAAATACGATATGACAGTGTTTGTCATTTAAGATATTCACCACTGATTTTTATTGGCAGAGACAAAGAGGACAAGAACCAAATTATTCATTAATGTATAAGAAATAAATTTAATTGTCTAGCACAGTTTACGATTCTGAATGATTTCAAAGGCAATGAAATAGTTTTATCTTTTGTTTGAATTTAAAAAAACCAACCATTTTAAATGCTAATCTATTGTCTATCATCTTAATACATAAAACGTAAGAGTAAATCGTAGAAATCATTAAAGTATAGAGAAAAACGGTTTTTGTCCTGAAATTTGGATGTGAACAAAACATTTAAAATTAAACAAAAATAAATTAATATTTCAGTATTAAAATTGAAAGAAAAAATCCCACACTTTGAATCTTTATTCCCATACACACCCTAATATATTAACACATTTATGGTTTATACATTATTTGTTCTGATATTGGTTTCGATTCCAAAGCTTCTTCATAAACATGGAATGTAACAATTGCATTGTTTCATTTGAAAAACAAAGGTTTTCTTGGCACTTTTAACATGTTTTCAATATTGCAATCTGGAAATAAAAAATTCTTTAACTTATAACAATTTAACAGACTATCAAATTAATCGTTTATTTAAAATAAAAAGTAAAACTATGTGGAAAATATGATCAAAATAGAGTTCAAAGTGCTTCGACTATAAATAATCTTTATATATGTATATATATATATATATATATATATATACATCCATATATATATATATACGTATATAGGCGATAAGTTAATCATACTGAAATTTCCTTTCATTCATTAATCAGTTTCTATAAATGTATTTTTATAAAAAAAAAATATCTAAGAAGAAAGCAGTATTCAATTTTAAGCTCTTTCTGTGAAAGAATACTGCAAAAGGAAAAGACTTCCTCTGACAAATCCTTTTTAAACGTAGAAACATGTCTTAGTATTTTAAATGATGATTATCCTGATATATTCGAGAAGATAACTGCTATGGGTGAGGTGTTGTCGGTCAAACCTCATGTGTAAAAACAAAAACTTTTAGTCCAGGTTTTTTTCCTACGAGTCACACTCATATCAGGAAAGCAAGCTAAACAAATGATTACTAGAACTTAGTGTGTTTGTCAAAGGAAGAGAACTAGTGAACTCTTTCACCAGTTCAATTTCTAGTTCGAAATACTCTGCATTGGAGCCTTTCTGTTTCCTATTTCAACGCAAGAATCCTACCAGCCGATCGAAGAAAGGAGGTATACAGTGTCCATGTTTCTTTCCCATACGTGTGCTAAATAGAATTTTTTTATTTATTTGTCATCAATTTAAAAATGCAGATTGACAGATATTTTTGTAATATCTTCAGTGCCAATCTAGAATATCCTGAGTACATAAAATAGAGTTACTTGCAAGACTTCTGAATGGAAAGTAGTTGACTAGCAATAGTGAATTTCACTAAATTCTAGTTTAAAATACGCAATTTCAGTGTTTTAAAACAAATAGATTTGTGTTTCACTCTTAGATGACTAATAAAAATCCGTAAAGGTGCCATCTATGATCGACAGACTTGACTGTTCGCTTTTTAGGATCTAGAAATGCTCTTCTAAATTATCTATCAGTTGGAGTTCGCTTATGTGCATGTGTTGTGCATAAAAATGCGTGCCTTGGAAATCGGAGTCATGATGAATTTATAAAAACAGAGTCCCCCCTCAAAAGAACTTTTAATTCGTATTCCAACAAATGCAAGGTTATTCAAGAGTACGAATATGTGAAGAAACAACGTGTCAAGTTGCAACTGCGCGCATGGATACTTAGTAATATGGATATATGTCACCTGAATGTATATACATACATCTTAATGGAAATTTTACGTTTTCAAAAAACATGCGGACGCGCGAATTAATATATATATATATATATTATAAGAGTTAATTTTTGTGATTAGTATTCTTGAGTATATGGTATTCTTTCAGTGCTTAAGAATGATAAATAAGCACAAAGCACTTTTGCATCAGTTCAGCAAATATTTCAGTTTTCAAGTCTATTTTAATGCAAAAATAAATAACTAGATTAATGAATAAAAGAATACTAATTAATATCTTTGAAGTCGTACTTTCAAATGAAAACATGCTATTACAATTTTCATAGTTTAAATGAGTACTCTAGAGCTTACTGGATAATTGATATTTTTTCGAAAGCGTGAATTATTATAAATACTCCAAGTTCCTTAATATTAATTTATACATTTTATTTACAATACGGCACAGTTCTACAAATTGTATATTTAACTGATTTGCAAGTCAAAAAAATTTTCAGTTTATTTTTCAAACAAAACAAATATATTAATAAGCATTAATTCACTTTTATTTTGTGAGGAGAAAAAAATTATATGGTGAATGTTTATTCTCCAATTTAAATTTTAATTTAAATTGAAGAATAAACATTCTTCGATTTAAACTAAATTTTTACCAAAGAAGGTAAAGAATTTTTTTTAAATTCATTCAATCCTGAAACTTTACATATGTATTAATTTAAGTTGTTTACTGTTATTCTTCACAACTTCAAAAACTATATAAAATTGGACTTTAACATTTTACACTTTATTTATTGAAAACTAATATTAAAATGTATGCGAATTGTAACACTACAAGACAAATAGTTCAGTTCCAAAGTACGATATTTATTTTCTTGATTTATCCAATTACTAAAATATGCTGAAAAGTAGAAGTAATAGTTTAAGAGCTCAAACTAAAGTGTTCATAACTGAAAAAAAAAATAATAATTGAACATATAATATAATAAAAAATAACTTTATTTTTGTAAGAACATCATTTCTATACAGGGGGAATTACTTACTAAAAATATATATTACGTTACCAACTGAAATGAATTTGTTAAGTTGAACTGAAGATAAAATTATATGGTGCATTCATATAGTATTTTAACAGTAATGTATAACTGGTATAAAGAAACTTATAATATACTCCAAAATAATTTAATGTATTCATAGCTATATATGAAAGGTGACGAAATACAAGCTTCTTAAAAAGAAGGTAATCAAACTTTGATTAAAGTCAATGTTTGAGCTGGGCTGTGGTAAAACTATAAAAATGTTATATGAACTTTTACCACTCGATACCAGTTCAAAATCAACCTATTTTTAGGGTATGTGTTGTGAACTATAATAATTCCTTTTGTTGCGGTGGTCTGTGTGTGTGTATAAGTGTTCTGCAAATAAGTCTGTTGGCAGGCCCCGTTTAGTAGTCAATATTTTCATTTTGGTATCCTGTGCCTGCATATCTTATAAGTTTTTCTCTTGTATATAATTATTTTTTTTCAATCAGTAGTGTTGTTCTTGTCTAATTTATATGATATTACATATTTTGCATGAAAGATTCGAATGGTACTCTGCATCCGTGGCTCGCTAATAATTAGTTGAACAACACTGACATTTAATACTGTGTGATACTTAGAGCTATATATTTTGTCATATTATTTCATTGCATTATCAACCATACAGGGTGAAAAAGGTTTTTTTCTTCTCTTTTTTAATGAAAGTTAAGCTTTTTTCTTTTGTGATATTTTTAGTTTTTAAACAGCAATCATTCTGTATCTAAAAAAATTAACAGCTTATTATTATGCATTTACATGTACTACTGAGCATTTTCAATTATAGATGTTATTAGCATATGGCGCTCAAAAGGACTGAATCGAATTTTTGCTAACTATAAATTAAATGTCACATATATTTTTTTTTGAAATTTTTTTCATTTGAAAGCATTGTTAAATAAGCTAACAATTTTACTCACTTTGTTGCGTTTTAAAGAAATATGCCTGCAATCTTTGTAGTGTAACTGGAAACAAGATATTTAGTGTATTATAGATATATGAAATATTTTTCATTCATGGCAAACGCTTGTAAAGAATTTCAGCATTCGTTGAAAATATTCCATTCTTTTACTTCAAAGATTCTACATAATTAGACAAGTTTATCAAAAAATGTTTAAAATAAATTAATTAAAACATGTGAAAGCTTCAATTTACCTAATAATTTGTAAAATGAAAGGCTACTTAGCATTACATATATACATTCTATTAAGAAAATATGAGGTATTACAATATATTTTGTCCATTATTGGACTGAAATTCGTATGTGCTGTAAGTCTTGTAAATTGTGAGAGTAATGACTGAATTCAGTTACTATTTGTGAACAAATTTTCAAATTTTCGTACTTGGGGAAAATATGAATTCCGTTCTAGAAAATTAGGAATATTAGATATATAAAAAAATGCCGTGTTAAAATATACAAAAAACATTTTTTTTTCTTTTTAAAAAAATGGCCAAGGGAAAATGCTGGCCCTTTGAGTCAGTATCAATAATTTACTTCTTTATTCTCTCTAGTAAAAAACAAGTCTTTTATTTCATATCATATTTTCAACATTGCTATACAGATTTTTTCTCTACGATTCAGGAAAATAAATTAATAAAGAAGAATTGTCAGTATCAAAAATCGGCAAGATTACAGAAAGATTTACTGACAGCTTCCAAATTAATTTAAGCATATTAATAAATAATCATAAAACTTATAAATAATGTTGATCTATCGAATATTCTTTGGTGTGAGATTTTAAATATTATTGGTGATTAACTAATTATTATTTGCTTTAAAGTATATTTAATAAATACCATATAGTTCTCCATGTAATGTACTAACTATGGAGGAAAAATAAAGAAGGAAATGTGTGGTTCGTTTGCATAAGCACTTCAACATTTTTTATTTCGCTAAAGTTCTCTTTCATTTAATCAATGAAGGAAAAAATGCAACAGTAGACAAACTATATAACTCTCTCATAAAAAACGGTAATACTTTAAAAATTTATTTCAAACTAAAATATTAGATCATAATTGGAGGCAAAAGGGAATTATCATATTAGCAAGTAGATAACTAACGAACGATCTTGTTGCAACTATAAAAAGTAGATAGAAATGGTTCTTTTTTCACGATGAACTGTAGTTTAACGAATTCGGACACAGTTCCATTACTTTGCCAATGCAACTTGCAAGAAAAGATTCCGAAAAAAAAATCAGTTTAAGATTTTTGGTAAAAGCAGTTATATGCACCTTACATAGTGAAATGTACACTTATTAAGAGCAAAGTAAGGACGACACAAGAATAGCAAACATGGAGTTTTATTTTAAAAATTAGATATTTTATTTTTTATAAATGTCATATTTCATAAATCCTAGATTGGGTCATTTATTTCATCAGTTATATTTCTTTAAATTCCTCAGAAATGAGTAGTTTATGATTGCATTTCAATGTTTTTTATCTTCAAGATTTCTCCTACATACCTTATCTATGTTTTTAGTCATGAATATACCACTTCCCATAGTATATCGCATTTTATGTAGTTGCAAGATACCTAACTTTTGTATTAACTGTAGAATTAAAACGGTAATTGTATATAAATGCCCTTGATATCCCAATGCCCATTGTAATGGCAATTTGTTTAAATGTAGTATCCTTGTCAGTAGAAAACTTTTAACCAAGAATATTCATAGCAAATGATTGATGTTAAAGAGTGGTTGTCGGCATTATCTCAGATAATAGATGAAGAACATAACTGCATAAGAAAATATGATACAAAATGTCTTAATAAATTTTGACTTTGCCTGTATATATGTAATATTATATTGTATGGGGAAATAAAAAGGGATTTATGAAAATAACAAAGTTTGTCGTTTTAATTGAACTTACACTGAAACTAACACTGAAACATTACATATTCATTAAATATATTAACATATAAAAATATTGTCTTACAGTAACTGAATATCTTCAAATTTATATTTATATTCTTCAAGGAAATCTGTTAGATGCAAGATCACATGCATCTAGGCATGCTATACTTATATATCAATGTTAAGTTTTCTGAAATGATGTATCTATCTAAATAAACTGGTAATAATTTTAAAAAGTATTGAAAAAATCGACCGTTTTTATTGTTAATCTTACAAAAGTTGAATTTTTTTGGTATTGATATTTTTCCATTTTTATAAATTTTTTTTGTTTTTGTCAAAACCCAAAAAAGTCATAATTTGTTTTACAGTAGAAGATGTGTGAATACAGAAATAAATATTAAAATTTAAACAATTCCCATTTAAAATAAATTTTTAAAAATTTCAGTAAGAACTATACATTAATATAAAACGGAAAATATCATATGCTTAGAAGATATTGAAGGTTATACGTGTTTACATGCACAAAAATGCTTAATAGTTTTGGCTAAGGTGCTTATAAATTAATTTTTGCAGCAGTTTCTCACTACGCACGCAGTCTCAGTATTGATAGCTTTTATATTTCCTCTGCAAGAAAAAAAATTGGAAACTTGCGAAATAAGTAATGTAATAGTTTAACATTTTAGTATGGTATAAAATTTGAAATCTTAAAGAATGCGATACTTAATAATAAAATTGCTACTATGTTAAGGGAAGAATTAATTTAAAACAATCTTGATACGGAATTATTTTTAAGATTATTTTCTCTCTCTTGCAAACTTTCCAGTGTTTTAAATTTGTACTAGAAAAAAATCAATATATAATAAGTTTGACACGTTTTGGGCAGCCAGTGGTTTACTTTTACAGCCAGTTTTACTTTTTGACTCGATTGTATTTGATTTTCCCAAATATTGAAGTTTTACATAGAAAGAACAGTATATCTATTCACTTTTTTTACTATTATGCTTTTGCATTTGATTTTTATGTATGCACAACAAATAAAGTTCGACATAGTTAGGATGGAAAGTGCAAATTTCCCCCTGTACTAATTTATTTTACTTAGGAAATTAAGTTATAGTCTTAAAATATTCATAGCTAAGCATTTCGGAATGGTTATCCGTCAAAACTGCCATGAAATAGACAATAGTACAATACCATGCTTTAAATGAATTTCTTAAATCATTTTTTAACAGGAAAGAATAGCAGCGTTCAACGATAGTATAAAAAATTGTATCACTACTTCTTACTTCTGAAGTTTAGTAAAAACCTTTTCTCCAAAATTTTTGCTTTCCAAAAATTTAATAAAGATAAAATACTTTAACAACTTGTAATTCCCATTAACAAAGAAATAAATTCGTAAAGTTAATAAAAAACCAATTCTGTACCTAGAAGCAAAATGAAAATAAAAAAAGTGTTAGTTGAAGTATATTTTGGAGCCAGCACGGAATACTACAGCGCATTGTTTCAAAACTTAACAAAACTCATCAAATGAAGAGTCTTTTTCAATGAACTACTTAAATTTTTTTAAGTATAAAAACAAAAACTAGAAAGCAGATTTTTTTTCCGTTACTTTAACATCGGTAAAGTAACGTGGCCTGACGATTCGAAAAATCAATGACATCGTTTTGAACTTCATCAGAATAAAAACCATTGCAATAGATTGTGTCTAAAATTTATTTTTCAAAAATTACTAAATAAAATTTTAAAAAATTCATCCAAACAAACAAATATTTTATCATTGAAAAGCTATTTTTTAAGCCTTTAAAACGGCATTAAAATAATTTTTGTTCGATGATATGCTTTGATATTATGGTAAAAATGCATTAAAATTCTGTTGTTTTTTTATTTTTTTTAATTAATATTTTAGAAAATCTCCGTTCAGTAGGCTTCTAATATTCCAAAAATAACTTCTCAAATTTTATGCTCCTAACTTAAGTGGTTTATGTTGCTTACTGTTCTATCAATTTGGAGAAACCTTTATATGTAAAGTGTAATATATATTTCCATAAGAATTATACAAATTATCGAAAGGTAATAAAGGGTTATAGAATAATAGAACCCGGATCATAAAGAATGAATTTTAAAAAAATGTTACTTATTTCATTAAAAATTTTAAATACCAGAAAACTTGCAATTTTTTTCCCGTCGGTAAAAATCAAATTTTGACAAGATTGGTCCAAAAAATAATATTCAAATTGATGGGGGTCATTTCAAAAGTATATCATGAAAGAAATCTTGGTCACTGTTAACTTATTGCTCTTCACGTTAAAATCTTATACCAGATTTTACGATATCGACTAACAGAATTGCATTCTGTAATTAATTAGATTTCAGTATAGTACATTAAAATCAAACTAATAAATCTTTCAAGGAATTGCTCCGAAATAACATATTAAAGAGAAGGATAATCGAATATGTAATGTACTAAAGAGGCTTTACTGTATTTTTTACTGCAGCTTCTCCTGTGTTCAATATACCTCTTTGGTGCACCAAATTAATCCTACTATATATTCATTTTCAACTGATCGGAAAAATCTGCGTATTCTTTAACAACATAGAAATGGTACCTGAAATAACTTAAGTAAATTCTTCAGCATGTCAGACTTTAAAATTTGTTTAGTGGTTGTGAAATTTAAAAAAAATCGAACGTTTTTCGAGCCGCAACAAATATGGCAAAGTACATATTTCTTACTGCCCCTTTCGGATATCTATTCAAGTATTTCATTAAATGGCAATGCACATTGCTGGAGGATCAATGGGGAAAAAAGTTTCATACGCGTTATTTTAATATGTATTGGCGCTCCTGGATCTGTTTCACCGTGGATTCCTAGTTCGAATTCTTCCCTTTTCTTGAAAAATCTGATAAACAAGCCTTTACGACCATGCTTTAAATTATAGTATTCAACTTATGGGGAAACAAAATGAATAAAATACTGCCTTTCCAGAAAATTAAACATTTTTTATGGACTTTTTTTTTTCTCCTCAAAATTAAGCACTTTTAAGGTTCTTAAAACTGGTTTTCAAATTATTTTCATGACGCTACGCACCCTGAGATGATGCAAAGCTATTATGAATAAACAAAAACAGCAATCTCTAAGATACTATTCAAATTTCACAAAAGAAAAAAAAAATCAATTTTCATGCAACTGTAAGGCAGTGTATTTTATAAATTATTTTGTACTGAAAAATTTTCAAATTGATTTATAAAACATTTTTTCTGGAACCTTAAGTGTGTTATTTTTTTCACGTTATAATATAAGTCGATTATATTCTTTTGCAGAAAAAGGTTGGTTTTAAATATAAGCAAGACGGCTTTGAGATACAATCGAACATTTTTCCCTCTTTGCTTCCGAGAGATATTCTCGGTCCCCGCCTGCTTTGTTGTGGCAACTCGAACGAAAAAGGTTACATTTTAATTGGGCAGAAATGAATACAGCATTAGTAAAAACAATCAAATTTCACGAATGCAACTCTGCCACTCTGAGCTTTTTCTCCGGGTAATTTAAAGTAACTTCACAAACAACAACCACAATTTAAAATCGTAAGTAGTAAAAACTGTTGACAAAAAAAAATGATTATTATTCACTATATACGCTGAAGTGACAAAAGTCATGGGATAGCAATTTGCAAATATACAGATGGCAGTAGTATCGCAGCGAAAAAGTATAAATGCACGTTTTCCAGAGCTTTCATTTGTGTTCAAGTTATTCATGTGAACAGGTTTTTCGTGATTTATGGCGGCACGACGAGAATTAACAGACTTTGAACGTGGAATGTTAGTTGGAGCTAGACGCATGGGTCATTCTATTGCGGATATCGTTAGTGAATTCAACATTCCGAGATCCACAGTATCAAGAGTGTGCCGAGAGTATGAAATTTCAGGCATCACATCCCATCATGGACAGCGCAGTGGGCTGCACCTAACGACCGAGACCGCCGACGTCTGTGTAGAAAGGTCAAGGTTAATAGACACGCAACACTTCGTCAAATAACTGCAGGAATCAATGTGGAAGGTACGAGGGACGTGTCCGATAGGGCTGTGCGGCGAAATTTGTCTTCCTTGGGCTATGACAGCAGAAGACCGACTCGAGTGCCTTTACTGACAGCACGACATCGCCTGCAGCGACTCTCCTGGGCTCGTGAGCATATCGACTGGTCCCTAGACCAGTGGAAAACCGTGGCGTGGTCAGATGAGTCACGATTTCAGTTGCTACGAGCTGATGGTAGAGTTGGAGTGGGGCTCAGACCCCACGAAGCCATGGACCCAAACTGTCAGCAAGGCACTGTTCAAGCTGGTGGTGGCTGCATAATGGTGTGGGCTGTTTTTACATGGCATGGACTCGGTCCTCTGGTGCAACTGAACCGATCATTGACTGGAAATGGTTATGTTCAGCTGCTTGCAGATCACTTGCAGCCATTCATGGACTTCACGTACCCACACAACGATGGGATTTTTATGGATGACAATGCGCCATGTCACCGGGCCAGAACTGTTCGCGATTGGTTTGAAAAACATTCCGGACAATTCCAGCGCATGATCTGGTCACCTAGATCGCCCGATATGAATCTTATCAAGCATTTATGGAACATCATCGAAAGGTCCGTTCGTGCCCAAACTCCTGCACCATCCACACTTTCACAATTATGGACGTCTATACAGACAGCATGGCTCAATATTCCTGCAGAGGACTTCCAACGACTTGTGGACTCCATGACACGTCGAGTTGTTGCACTTCGCCAGGCAAAAGGAGGACCGACACGATATTAACAGTCATCCCATGACTTTTGTCACTTCAGTGTATATATATCAAGACATGCTGAATTATCACTTTTTTTTAGTTTTATGCAATCAGGAGCTATATTATCTCTACTTAGAATCAATCGAAATAATTACAAAATAGCAACGTTTATCGTGCTTGGGCAGCACTGTTTAATATAAACAGTTTAGAAATATAAGAAAGCTGGAAGGTCTGGGGTTAATTAGAGGTAAAGCAAATATTTGTAACACTGTATAAAAATGATTAGTAAAATTTTGTCTCAAACACGTTAAGTTAAAGAAATTAATTTGATACCGTAAAAAGTAACTTTAAAAAATATTTTAACTGAATAGCTATGGAGTTTTCGATAAGAATGGCATTACAAATTGTTACCAAATGATTTATAAGTTATAAAAGTAAAATTTAAGTTCAAAATAAAGTGTAAATTATACTATTAACATATAAATAAACTTTAACAAGTTTGCCATTCAAAGCTGGAAAAAAACCCTTTTTCCCTGTACTTAAATACAATGTAAAAGAAAATGCGTGAACAATACTCATGTGCTAGTTATGACAAATTAATAATACTCCAGAGTTTTAATAAAAGGAGAAAGTAAGGAGAGGAAGCAACAATTTAGGATTATTCGAAACAATAATATATTAAAAGAATATGCATAACATAATATATATAAGAATATATGTACACATAAAAAATCATTTATATTTGTTTATTGTCAAGAACTTTGCAAGACAAAATTACATATTAAGCAGGGGGAGAATATATTGATCACCTCTCATGTTGTTTAAGTAACCCAAAATTATTAACACGAGCTAAATTAAACACAAAATAACATCTTTGCAATCATGATACAAACCGTTTAATGATTGCCAAATAAACAAAAAAGAAAAGAAAAAAACGTTAAAAAGCAAAATTACTTTTTTATTTTTATTTATTTTTGTTAATTCATATATTTGGGCATCAACTTCTGCATATTTTTCAGTAATCAGTTTAATTTTTTTTCCTTTTTATTTATTTTGCAACAATTTTAACTAGGCAAAGTTTTCTTACTGAAATCTACATATTTTCTTATGTTGTCAAAAACGTTTAGAGAACATTCATAACACTGACATTTTTTACTTAGCGGATAGAACAAAGCTTTAATGGATATTCAGATGAACATGTAACAAAACCCATCTAGCGGGAGTATCTTTAAATATTCTATACATTGCTCTTATAATAACACAAACTTTCAACCCAGTAAATTTTTGACCTTACGAAACGCTTCATGGGTTATGAGTAGTCCACAAGTAGCTAATCTAAAATCCTCCAATTATAATGGCATGAAAGTTCTTCTTTCACATATTTTAAAATTTATATCAAGCCCATCTATACTAATTTTTATAGTAGCTATATATGCAAATTTGATATGGCTTCCTCAAAACACTCATACAGTTCTTGAGAAGTGATGTGCCTTAAAAATACTGAATTCCAATATCCTTGTGGAGTCTATTGTTTGATTCACAACAATATCTGACAAAAAGATCCAACTTTTGTGAAATGCGGTTCAAAGCTTCATCAAATATATTATTACTACTCAAAACATATTACTATTAGAAGCTGATTCATAACAAGCAATGTACAACACTTTTGTACGCCCAAATGCCTAGGCCATTTCATTGACAATGAACATATATGAAGACACAGGGCGGGTAAAAAGTCCATAAAAACTTCATAAAATTCACAAAAGCCGAAAAAATAAACAAAATAAAAAATGGCTAGCAACTTTAGCATTGATTAATCACAGTATTATTTTTAAGATAAGAAAAAAAAATTTAAACTGCCCATAGATGGCGCTGATACGAAGATTTAGTTGGAAATATGCAAAAGAAACAAGTGATTATAAATACTTACGTTCTTGATTCAGAACCAGTTCTGCGTTGCTTGCCATGTAAGTGAACGAGAATGCTGAGTAGTTGGTTTGTGTAGTTTAATGGCGCAAGAGCCATGTTTAGCCATACTGCGCCAGGATGTTGAGTAGAAAAGCTTAGTTTAGTTAAGTTATATTAACGCCCCATTGTAAAGCAACACTAGGGCTATTTTGGGACGGACCTCGTAATTTTGAACCACGGTCAGATCACGAGGACGACACCTGAGCTGGCACCCCCCTATCCACATCACACCAGCGGGAGGACATTTGGCCTGACAGATTTAACGTGAAAGAGACCCCCTTACACGGCGGTTCTTCGGTGGAATCAAGTCTCGAACCTGAAACCCTACGGTTCCCAAGCCGAGACCTTACCACCAGATCATCGCGTAGAAAAGAAAAAGCTTTATTGGTGAAGCTGTTTTACATGAACCAGAAAATTGAACTATATCAATTCCGAATTCAGAAAAATGTGAAGATTGGAATGCCTAATAGAAGAATTAAAAAGCCTAATGAAGCTTGTTCAGAGATTTGAAAAAATTGGATGGCTGAAGAATCGTGTAATATCCGGACGACCAAGTCTAAGGTAGACATATCCAGTGCATGTTGCAGATGAAATGGGAAAATTGGCGCCAGAATCCACTGCAGGGACTAGCAGTGCATGGGAAACTGGCAGAAGTCAAGTTTCCATGGCCTCCTCATCTCCAGATCTGAAATCAGCAGATTTTTTCGCTATAGTGAAATTTAAAATTCCTAGTGTATCGATCCCTTTCATTTAATTTGTCGGAATTGAAAAATGCAATCCACTTAAAGCTGTCATATATACAACCGTACATGCTGCACTTTATCGTTGCTGATATGTGAAACACCTGCAATGTATTAACACTTGTGGTGGTTGATACGTAGAACACGTATTACTATAATAAATGGTATATAACGTTATTCCTGTTATTTGCATGTCTTTTCTTTCCCTTATGTACAAAACGCCACTTATGGGTTTTTTAATACCACTAATTATTCTTTATCTTAAAAAATCCAATAACTTACCGATGCTAAACCTGTAAACCGTTTATTTTGCTTAATTTTCCAGGTTTTATAATTTTTTACGGACTTTAAGCTCACCCTGTTTTACTGAACGCCTTAAAGGACGAATGTGACGCAACAAAGTTTTGAATTCGTATTATTTTTAGACATCAGATTTGGTGTTTTGGGGCTTTGTATCTAAAAGGAATGCAAAAGATGGCCTGCAAAGTAAAATATTACTTTTTTTTTCTTTACTGGAAAGTAATTTTGTATGTTTTCCTCTTTTGGTATGAGTAGTAATTCCTGTTTCCCTATACTGCAAACAGTGCAGTATGCAGCAGACATTTTGAGAAGCTTCTCTAATATATTCAGCAGTCACGACTGATATTTTTACTCTCCCAATCCGTATAATATAAATTTTGAGCAGATCATTTTTTCTCCTTTTTTTTTGTAATCTCTAACCTTTTTTTTTTTCGAATATTATTCGAGAAATTGTGAGTTTAAACCATTTGATAAACTCACATGTGAGCGACGTAACACCATCATGATGTTAAACAGATTGAATGTTGTATTTCCACCAGAGAAATTTATTCTATTTTCTCACAAGCAGCAATCCGGGAAGATCATGGACGGGAAAAAAACACCCTCAAATTGAAATTATATTATATATATATATATATATATATATATATATATATATATATATACACACTGAAGTGACAAAAGTCATGGGATGACTGTTAATATCGTGTTGGTCCTCCTTTTGCCCGGCGAAGTGCAACAACTCGACGTGTCATGAAGTCCACAAGTCGTTGGAAGTCCTCTGCAGGTATATTGAGCCATGTTGTCTGTATAGACGTCCATAATTGTGAAAGTGTGGATGGTGCAGGAGTTTGGGCACGAACGGACCTTTCGATGATATTCCATAAATGCTCGATAAGATTCATATCGGGCGATCTAGGTGGTCAGATCATGCGCTGGAATTGTCCGGAATGTTCTTCAAACCAATCGCGAACAGTTCTGGCCCGGTGACATGGCGCATTATCATCCATAAAAATCCCATAGTTGTGTGGGTACGTGAAGTCCATGAATGGCTGCAAGTGATCTGCAAGCAGCTGAACATAACCATTTCTAGTCAATGTTCGGTTCAGTTGCACCAGAGGACCGAGTCCATGCCATGTAAAAACAGCCCACACCATTATGCAGCCACCACCAGCTTGAACAGTGCCTTGATGACAATTTGGATCCATGGCTTCGTGGGGTCTGCGCCACACTCGAACTCTACCATCAGCTAGTAACAACTGAAATCGTGACTCATCTGACCACGCCACGGTTTTCCACTGGTCTAGGGACCAGTCGATATGCTCACGAGCCCAGGAGAGTCGCTGCAGGCGATGTCGTGCTGTCAGTAAAGGCACTCGAGTCGGTCTTCTGCTGTCATAGCCCAAGGAAGACAAATTTCGCCGCACAGCCCTATCGGACACGTCCCTCGTACGTTCCACATTGATTCCTGCAGTTATTTGACGAAGTGTTGCGTGTCTATTAACCTTGACCTTTCTACACAGACATCGGCGGTCTCGGTCGTTAAGTGCAGGTGGTCGCCCACTGCGCTGTCCATGATGGGATGGGACGCCTGAAATTTCATACTCTCGGCACACTCTTGATACTGTGGATCTCGGAATGTTGAATTCACTAACGGTATCCGCAATGGAATGATCCATGCGTCTAGCTCCAACTAACATTCCACGTCCAAAGTCTGTTAATTCTCGTCGTGCCGCCATAAATCACGAAAAACCTGTTCACATGAATAACTTGGAACACAAATGAAAGCTCTGGAAAACGCGCATTTATACTTTTTCGCTGCGATACTACTGCCATCTGTATATTTGCATATTGCTATCCCATGACTTTTGTCACTTCAGTGTATATATAAAAGCATTCAATGTTTAAAAAGCAGAATGGCTGTTTCGAAGACAGTGAAGAGACTTTCGATTCTTTTATGCAGGCATGTTTATGTACAAGCAGGAGCGAACAGTACACACAACAGAACGGAATGAAACAAAGCTATAGAACATTTTATCCCTGGTCTCATACAACATTATACTGATAGAGAAAATATTTTATCACAGTGCTAATACAATGATATTAAGATAGGGATTTTCGCGCAACCCGGAAAGGGAAACAGAGGCATCTTTTAAAAAGGAATTCTATCAAGTCAGCGGCATTTTGCCGCTTCACTCGGAGTGTTGGAAACTAAGACTTTTAGCCGATTAAACAATTTTACAAAGCTTCTGTTGAATTAATTGGATAGATAAAGTGGAATGGGATCAGAAAATAAGAGAATATTCAAGAATGAAGTTTATATGGGCTAAAAATTAGGATTTTTTTTTTTATTTAAATTAAAAAATTTATATATATTATATAATATATTTATATAAATGAGAGAGCGGGTAGATAGGGACAAGTTTCCTTGATTTACAGTCCAAATGGCGTTTCGTTTTTGGAGCTATGGCTATGATTTTTTTTATTCTTGCGATGTTTAAAAAATAGACAATTTTTAGATGAAAACAAAAGGAACCAAGCAAACAAAATTCCAGAGCCTAGCCAGTTTTTATGGAAACAAGCAAAGGCTCAATGTCTTTATCGAAATGTTCACATTTTATTGGTTTTTCAGACGATTTTCAAATTTCCTTATTTTCTGGGTTAACCCAGTGCCATGGCAACCCTGTTAAAACAGATCTTAAAAATCTGATGATTACCTAAGTGGTAACTATGTTATCTTTATTACAATTTCCAAACTTTCAGTCAAACTAATTGGAAATTGATATTGAGAATAATAACTCATTACCCTTTGACCATTCATATTTGCCTAACAATCTTTCTAAAAAAATGTCGAGCATTTCGTCAAATAAAGTGATTCGAGAGTTTGGGTAATAAAGAACTTAAGTCAAAATATAAAAACAGCTATGATCATCACTGGAAGCTTTATTTATACACACATAACAAAGCATCAGTAACAAACTTATATAAATTTAAAGAAATAAAAATTCTGGTAATCCAAAATCTATTATTTTAAATTGCATATATTTATTTATACATAATATATATATGTACAGGTAAATAACTCTGAAAAGAAATATCATGAACGATATATACAAACTGAGGAGCTCAAATATACCTCTGGTACATTAAAAACAATGCCATTTAATATTCTTGGCACTCCATTATTAAAATTTATGATAGGCAATGAGTTCAAAATGTAACAGATTTATGAGAAACTCTCAAGGCCAAGAACATGACACTTGAATAGTGGACTCTATTCTTATTGACAAGAGTGTCAAAACAAAGAATCTAACTGCACTTTCAACAAAAGTAATGAATGCAGCAGGCTGGAAATTTAACTGCACTTTTTCACAATGTCAAAATACATTTTAAAATTCTGACAACTGGCATCCATACATTAGGAAATTTTTAAATAAGGTCAGATGAAAAGTTCAATGTGTCCATACACCCTTTCGAAAGTTCGCACTTTCAATGTATTTTAAGTTTATGAAGGCAATTTTACAAATGTTGATTTCATCATACATTTTCCATTCTATACACATCATGATATGCATTCCTTAGAAGAGCATACGGAAAACAAGATTCTAATAAATCCATGGTCAGGAAAGGAGATTCTTGTACTATTAAATCAAGTAACAGGTAGACAGATTCTCTGTTTCTAGTAGCTTCTTTGTCATTTTCTTGTCCAAGTCTTAAGAGACTGGATGATGCAAGCTAAAGAAGAAAATAAAATAAAAAATAATTAAAAGGCACACTTCAGAAAAGTTACAAAGGAGAAAAAATTACAACAAAGAAGATATCATACAGCTAAAAACTCTTTTAATCGATCTTCAATATCGCCATGGCCACATATTGTAAACAATGCTCCAGCAATACCATTGATCGCTTGTGCAAGACAGTGAATATTATTGGTATGACCTAAATAAGAGATTCAGATTAAAACCTATTATCAACTAAACATAAGAAGTTAAAGAAATCTATTCGTTTAAATTAAATATATTACCATAACAGAAGGAATTCAACTAAAAACCTTCACATAATAAAATATGTTCAAGTGGCTTCTGTAGGATATTGATATACAAAGGGAAAATATGTGCAAAAAAAAGGGCAAGTCATAAAAAATATCAACGTTTTATTCAATTCATTTCTTACCTCCTATTCCTTTTATTCCTTACAGACGTCATTTTAAAAATTATTAATTTGTAACCAACTAAAAAAATGTATGTAGACAGATTCGATTTTAACATCTGGTACATTTTAGAAATTTAAAAAAACCATCGAGAAATGCTAAGTGGAATGCATAGCACACTCTACAATTTATTCTATGTCCTTAGTGCCAATCATGAAGGTCATGAATTATGGGAATCTTAACTTTTAAAAAAAGTTTGAAACAACAAGTAAGAATAAATAGTTTAGTATTCGAACTATAAATGTTCGAATTTATGTCATACTACCTATTTTTATTGATGTTCAAATTTGGGAGAATTTAGAGATAACTAATTACCGGTATTTACTAATGCTTTCAAGGTGTTAATGAACTGGCATTCTAACACATATTAGTCAATATTTAAATGTTATTATCACTAACAGGAAAAATTACTTTTCACGTTTCTTATTACTTACTGACACGCAAATTTAATTAAATCAATTAAATAGCATCCACTACTCGGAGTTATATATCTATTCTAAGCATTTTCCTCAAGTCGAATTTAAAAACTGAATACTAATAAATTTCTGAATTTAACAAGTGCTACTCCCATGGAACTACATGGATGAAAAATAGCCTAATAAATAAGCAAGTTCTCAGTTCTGGCTGGCAGTAAACTAATGGTGATGCGGCTAGTAGCGCTAATTAATGTTTTCCACCATCAATATAACATTTTATTTTCTCCTGAGGGTCAATGCCTAAGATGTAGCTGATGAGGTATTTTTTATAATATTCTCAGCGTCTATGTGAACATCAGCAATTGGCCATTTGAATAAAATCTCCAAATGAAGGAACAGGCATTTCAAGCGTTTACTTCCCTTTAAAAATTTCACTACAATCCTTCCCTAGCTCACGATGGGCAAATATCTAGAAAATTAAAAGATGTACTGAATTCAAATTCGTTTGTTGTTGGATGTAGGTTATGCAGTTTACCTGTAACATCCTTTCTAGAGGTTAAATATTAAGAGATATCTATATGATTAGATTAAACAAAATATTCTAGAACTACAGATAAGACAATAAAAATGCTTAAAAAATTTCGAGCAGAATTATCATGTAATCGACAACACTTGAACATACCCCCCCCCCTCCAGCATACACACACTCCATATGCTCATACTTGAAGGATATTATCCTAACTCAGATGAACAAAAATTTTATACATTCCCAATTTTTTGCGATGTATTAAAATATTTAGAAATAATTATTAATGTCACTAATTTTTAGTATTTAGGTTCCACAAGAGTAACAATTCATTCTTAAATATTTTATGCAACTGCTTTTTTATAATAGTAAAATTGAAAAAATACTGCATCTAATACAGTTGCATGGCAATTTCATTCCTGTATCAATATTTATTGAAGATTCTATGAAATATATCAAACTGCTGTAACATAACTTTTCCTTTGTAAAAGTTAAATTTTATCAAATATCTTTCATAATAAGAGAATGCCATCGGTAATTGTTTCTAGCTATGTAAATAATAAGTGTTAATTCTTCAAAATTTAGATAATCACTCAATGAAGATCGAATGACAGCTTCATAAGTTAGAGTGCGAAGTTATTCTGATTTCACTGCATCCAAAATCAATTCTTTTCTATTTAAGAAATTTAACATATAAATCGGATTAAGACGAATGCGGAAATTTTTACATTCTTCAACATATACTGCTTCAACAAAAATATTTCAATAACCTAAATGATGCAATTTCTATAAATAATATCGTATACATAAATATGGTACCTCTAAATGAACCATTCTTTAAATTATTCCAACATCGAAATAGACCTATGTTAATTTTTTATTTAAAAATGCGAAGTATAAGCACATAGAAAACATAAAATTCATAGAAAACAACTAAGTTAAAATGTCAGCATTCTATGGAGATAAAATAACTTTTTATGCAAACAGTAAAAACCAAAATTTTCATAAAACCTTTCGTGGATATATATTTTCCTTCATACACACACATATATATATTATATATATATATATATATATATTAGTTAATTAAACAGCACAAAACTGTAGGAAAAAATGCTTTCATTAAACCTTCTAAAGAAGCTTTGTAATAAGATCCTTCATTGCGAGCAAGCTTCGGTAAAGAAACCGCAACAAAAACCATCAATAAGCAGGCCACAGTGTACTCATCTTCTCCTAGCTCTGAAAAGAGATTTAAAAAATTACAGTTAAGCACTATGACATCGTTGACGAAATAAAAAAATGAGCATAAAATTATGCTTTTTCATTATCTTTTTTATGAAATTTAAAAAATTACATGCTTGCTTAACTCCGTCAAAGAATATGTAAAATTTTTGGATTCTTTTTTCTTCACATATTATATTTGATCAATATAATAATTTAAAAACTAACAATTTTTAGACAAATTTCAATAATTAGATAAAACACTGAATGACATTTTATCAATAAATACTGTATCTTCTATAAAATTTTCATTCATTTATTCATTAAGCTCAGGCAACTCTAAAAAGAATAAAAGCAAAAACTTCACACCACAGTAAAAGTCAGTCATAATTTGAGAAGGTGCAGACATTTGAAAAACACAAATATTACAAAAGTCAAAAGCAGTCTGGAATTACATTTTCAAAACATAAAAGTATAGTTACTACTAAAGTTTTTGGAACGATGTGAATTTTGTATTTTAAAATTCAATTTCTTTAGATTTAAATATATCTTAAGATATATTTAAAAAAATATTTACCACTTTTCTGTGATCTTAATGCAGCAACTAATGCAGGATCAACACGACAAGGAAGGCCAGCAGCAGATGCAATTTCAGAAACTATCTGAAAAAGGAAATTAAATTCTAATCAAGCAGTCATTGGTAATTAAATTTTACTGAATGAAATGCTTAAGTATCCTTCTGCCCAATAAAAAATTACTAATTTATCATTTATATTTATAATTTCATGATAAAAGAATAAAAATATCAGCTCACAAGAAACAAGTAATGTAAGATATATGTTAAGTTATACACAACATCACACAACAGTTACATATTCAATAGAAGTGTACTTTTTGTCACACAAAATCAATTTTTAACTTTAGGAAAAATAATATTTCAATTAAATAAAAAAATTTAATTAAAAACGTAACAAAATGAAAAAATGTATTTTATAATAGCATTATCTAAAGTAATATCAACAGCTCATATGATTAAAAAAACTCAAAAACAAGTTCATTAAAAAACTAGTTAAATGGCACACAAAATTAGTAAAATCATTTACAGTCGCATTTAAAATTTATTTTACTTCCTTGAAGGTAATCATTATTCTGATTTTTATAAAAATTTCCTTTCTACTACTTACCATAGAATCTCCATTTGGTACATGATGTTTGAAATCAATGATTGAGCTAAGCAAAAAAGGTATTCTATCTGCCAAAACCTATAAAATACACATTAGTTTTTATTAATTACTTTAAATATACCAAAGTATATATAGATATAATCAGCAATTATTTTTATATCAACTTACATCACTTAAAGAATCCTGAGCTAGACTACGAAAGCATATTATAACTCCAATTATGGTCATTCTTTGAAGAACATTATCAACATCTATAAAATTTAAATATAGATATGCATTAGAAGAGTGCTTACATGAAAATAAAAAGAAAATTATGAAAGTCCTTTTTAACATCACAATCTAAAATCACTTTTCAAAAATAAAATTATGATCCAATTTATCAGCAGCCCTTTTTATACTGGAAAATGCTTTTAAAAAGTAGCATTTTTCTTACTTCAATCATTTACAATGTAACAGAAAAAGCTAAATCCAATCCATCTATGTTAAGATTTTTATGAATATGAAAGATAATTAACATTTTATTAGCAAGAAACAACTATAACTAAACAATGGGAATCGATAAAATGAATTTCACAGCTTAGGGGTTGAGAAAGCGAAAAACTTTTTCACCAAAGCAGAAATTAAACAACTTTTTTGTTACAGATATACTATGCAAGTAGCCAATGATTCGCAGAATTAAGAGTTAGCAAGGAAGTCAAGGTTTTAAAATAACGATAAATTTAGTAGCCTTTCCTTTATTTTTCAAGTTTTATGTTCGGCTGCCAAGATATATTTTGTAATAAGCAAAATTATGTTACGATTAAAAAATCACTTTACTGCAACACAGTTGATTATTTCAAAATTTTGAATTTACCGAATTTATAACTGATTATAAAGGTTTTAAAAAAGTACTTAGAAAGTGGGATTCGATATAAATTAAGAAATTGTAAGATTTATTCAAAACGAGAAATAATTCAGAAGTTATAATTATTTCATGTGAAAGAATTTTACATGCAAAAAAAAAAAAAATATCTGCAAATATATGAGATTAAAGAAACAGCTATTAATCAGATTACAGGATAAAAAACCAAGCTTGCAAATAAAACAATTTATTCACATGAAAAAAATATTTCACTTATTTTATACTAATAAAGAAATGAAACAAGTAAAGCCAGATATTTTAACACTAAAATGTGTAAAGATATCTATAGAGCACTGTTATCACATTTTGAAATTTAAGCTGTTTATATAGGAATTTTCTTTCTATATAAATTATTATGCAAAATCTAATGTAAATGCTAATGTTACACGATCGGATACTTTTAAATAGATAGATAGAAAACAATTTATTACCTTTTAAAAAAGAAATTGTGAACACAGATGTTTGAAAATAATATAAAATTTACAAAAGATAGGGGGGGGGCGGGAGCTGCTTACTTTAACTGAGATCAATGATAATATAATTGCATTTTTTATTTTTTGTAGCCAAAAATATCTGAACACTAGATTAAGACTGCTCTTTTAAGAACTAAAACATAATGTTTTATTACAGGAAACTATTTGAAACAAATTAGTAAAACAATATATAGAACTGGGACTCCTTACTTTGAGCCATCTTTGGTCCTAATAGGAAGCAGATAAAAGAAATAGGAATTACAAATATTAATAAAGTTACATAGTAATAAGAAGGAATTAATAAAAGAGATTAGTCATTTATAAAGACAGCATCATTTATAACAAAATAATAATTAGTGTTAACAATTAAATAAATTACAAGTAATTTGTTTCACAGTTATCCAATCAGTTTGTTGTACAGTAAGTACAAATTATATGTAATGAATATTGAAATGCAGATATCACTTAAAATATACATTTCAATTCATATAAAAATTTCCACAATGCACATTTCTAGTTAAAATGTGTAGGAGACTTAGTTTATCACATTTCTAAATTAAAAGATTTGCTTATAACTACAAAACAATGACCAACAATAACTAAGCCTTCAATAGTTTCTTTCAACATTTCTTCTAATGTCCGAAACATGAAATGGTAGTCAATACCCTATTCAGAATTTTTTCTCTGTATTATACAGATCCTGCTTTTTTTTCAGAAATCATTATCTGTTGTGATTAATGAAATAAAGCTATAGCATTATAAACAAATAAGATTAAATAACATTCTTTATGCAGGTCTTAGCTACTTTAACAATCAGATTTTAATCAATTATATCATCAATTTGTGGTACTTAAATTGAATCAGCAACAAAAATGGTAAAATCCCATATTATAATCTTTTTAAAAAAAAATGCATTATAAAATTAAAGCACATGTCTACATTGAAAAGACAATTTGGAAGGAAAAGAAATTTAAAAAATGCAATGTGAAATGGGTAATTATCAATCAAAAAGAAAACCAGATTAAAGAAAAATGGAGAGAAAAACAGATAAATCTAAAGCATTCGAGTCAAATTGTAACTTCTTTGAGAGGTATTTTGCAGTAATTATTATTTTATATGCTGCTTCAATATCCTTTTAGATTGCATAGCATACAAAAAGAAACTTTTGATGAGGTCTAAATGTCAAACAAAATGGTTCTTGCCATTGGATTTCAAATTAATAGCAATCCTTTGACAGCAAAATGAAGTTTTTTTTCCCCAGTAAATTTATCATCTGTTTTTATATCAACCTTTTTAGAAATTTACCAACTATGAAAAAGCAGCAAATAATCAGATTCATCTTTATCACTCAGAGGTAAGTTATACTATGCAATGTCAACGAATCAATATTAAAATAATCAACTATTGCTATGACAATATCACACTAAGCAACTACAAAATGATTTTTAAAAATGTGGAAAACTAGACTGAGAGATAGAGTAAGAAGCTGCAAAAAGTATTTTCAACACATGTTCATCAACTAATAGTACTGATAAAAAAAATGCAAGGGATATGATCTGCATGGATAATAGTTACTCCAAGTGAAAAAAGTCTTACAGGAAAGATTTAAATTGACGAACTTGAAATCTTGCAGGTTTCTTCCCAAAACACTAAGGTGATTTTAGACCTGGTCTTATCATCAAGAAGATCCAAAAATGGTGAAGAATAATAGATGTTAGCATGAATCTCGTTTTCCAAATATAGAAAGTATTTAAAACAAATAGAATGTGTAAAAAGCTCCATGGATGAGATCATGTTAGAAGTATGATGCCTGCAGTAGATAAGAGCATCACTTAAGGTCAAAACGGAATCAGCGCACCACAGCTCAATAGGTCACAAATGAGTTTTTGTTGTCAAGGGGCAACGAGTCTCTCAAACTTTATCCAGATCTTTGAGAAAAGGCTTATACACATTCAGGCTTATTATATATAGCACTGTTGCAAACGAATTCAGTCACATAAGTGGGCGGAGCTAACCGCGAAACCAACGTGGTATCGTAAGTATGTACACTGAAGTGACAAAAGTCATGGGATGACTGTTAATATCGTGTCGGTCCTCCTTTTGCCCGGCGAAGTGCAACAACTCGATGTGTCATGGAGTCCACAAGTCGTTGGAGGTCCTCTGCAGGAATATTGAGCCATGCTGTCTGTATAGACGTCCATAATTGTGAAAGTGTGGATGGTGCAGGAGTTTGGGCACGAACGGACCTTTCGATGATGTCCCATAAATGCTCGATGGGATTCATATCGGGCGATATAGGTGGCCAGATCATGCGCTGGAATTGTCCGGAATGTTCTTCAAACCAATCGCGAACAGTTCTGGCCCGGTGACATGGCGCATTGTCATCCATAAAAATCCCATCGTTGTGTGGGTACGTGAAGTTCATGAATGGCTGCAAGTGATCAGCAAGCAGCTGAACATAACCATTTCCAGTCAATGATCGGTTCAGTTGCACCAGAGGACCGAGTCCATGCCATGAAAAAACAGCCCACACCATTATGCAGTCACCACCAGCTTGAACAGTGCCTTGCTGACAGTTTAGGTCCATGGCTTCGTGGGGTCTGAGCCACACTCGAACTCTACCATCAGCTCGTAACAACTGAAATCGTGACTCATCTGACCATGCCACGGTTTTCCACTGGTCTAGGGAAGGGAGAGTCACGAGCCCAGGAGAGTCGCTGCAGGTGATGTCGTGCTGTCAGTAAAGGCACTCGAGTCGGTCTTCTGCTGTCATAGCCCAAGGAAGACAAATTTCGCCGCACAGTCCTATCGGACACGTCCCTCGTACGTCCCACATTGATTCCTGCAGTTATTTGACGAAGTGTTGCGTGTCCATTAACCTTGACCTTTCTACACAGACGTCGGCGGTCTCGGTCGTTAAGTGCAGGTGGTCGCCCACTGCGCTGTCCATGATGGGATGGGATGCCTGAAATTTCATACTCTCGGCACACTCTTGATACTGTGGATCTCGGAATGTTGAATTCACTAACGGTATCCGCAATGGAATGATTCATGCGTCTAGCTCCAACTAACATTCCACGTTCAAAGTCTGTTAATTCTCGTCGTGCCGCTATAAATCACGAAAAACCTATTCACATGAATAACTTGAACACAAATGAAAGCTCTGGAAAACGAACTGCGCATTTATATTTTTTCGCTGCGATACTACTGCCATCTGTATATTTGCATATTGCTATCCCATGACTTTTGTCACTTCAGTGTATATGCATGCAAAAAGTTACAGTTCTCTTCTGTGAGTGTGCGCGTGTAATATGGTTTTGTTTTCATGACGGTAGCTTCTAGAATGGCTTACCAAATATATCTTGTCTCGGAATATAATTAGAAATTATATTTTTACTCGGATTAATTGTTCACATGTCTTTATTTAGAATATATACGTTGTTAAATCTTGTTAAGTTTGCTGTTACAAATAAACTGTTCAAAAAGACAACCAGCTCGTCATTCCTTGGAATCTCGTATATTTTAACTTGGTGATATACCATCATTTATTATTTTTTAAGCACCATTCAGAATGCTCTGTACTGCCTAGGGGCGGATTTTAACAATATATGGCCACAAGCACTATTTTATTGAAATTCCTCCTAGATAAAATCTATTGGTCACACGAAATGATAACTAAATTTATTTTTAACATTTTTTATAACATTTTAAACATTTTTTAAAAAAAAAACAAGACTAAATATTTATTATAAAAATGAGCAATTTTAAATGGGTTTTTTTAATGTAAAACAGTGGAAAAAAATTGTTCTACGAAATTCTGTTTCTACGAACGAATGGTTCGTACTGTCAAAACTGCATTACGTAAATCTCTTGAAAAATCGTGTCACACGATTGATCAATTGTTTATAGTGCTTATTGAAATAGAAGGCATGAGCAACTCTCGGCCAATCACATACGTGAGTAGTGACTCGGAGGAACCAACTGCCTTAATTCCAGCTCATTTCATTCTAGGAAAGAGAATAACGTCATTGCCCTCTGTAAAACTTCACCTTGATTCAAATCTTTCTTCTAGGAAATATTTCATTAAAACTTTTAATTATCGTGAAAAATTAATGAGATCTTTTTGGACCAGAAGAAAAAATGAATATATACTGAATTTAAGATCGGCCCATTCAAGTTTAGCTAAAAACTGCTCTCAATTTAAGGTTAACGATGTAGTCTTAATTAAAGATGATCATTTACCTCGTAATTTTTGGAAACTAGGAAAAATACTTGAATTATTTCCTGAAAGAGATGGCAAGGTGAGGGCTTGCAAATTTAAAACTGAGTCCGCAACTATCAAGCGACCTGTACAACTGTTGTATAATTTGGAAATACTGGACTAAAGTGTATAAATTGTATTCATAAATTCTAACTTTATACTTAATTTCTTGCATATTAACTGCTATTAAATTTGAATATTGTGTATTGTACAATTTTAGTTAATTGATATACTTGTACGTTTTCATTTTTTAAAAATAATATTGCATATGTTTTCCCAGGTAACGTTCATGTTAGGCAAGAATATTTACTCGGATTTTTTATGAACCCCCTTGGTTCATCCGGGGGCAGGTTGTTGCAAACGAATTCAATCACATAAGTGGGCGGAGCTAACCGCGAAACCAACGTGGTATCGTAAATATGTACATGCATGTAAAAAGTTTCAGTTCGCTTCTGTGAGTGTGCGCGTGTAATATGGTTTTGTTTTCATGACGGTAGCTTCTAGAATGGCTTACCGAATATATCTTGTCTCGGAATATAATTAGAAATTGTATTTTTACTCGGATTAATTGTTCACATGTCTTTATTTAAAATATGTACGTTGTTAAATCTTGTTAAGTTTGCTGTTACAAATAAACTGTTCAAAAAGACAACCAGCTCATCATTCCTTGGAATCTCGCATATTTTAACTTGGTAATATACCATCATTTATTATTTTTTTAACATTTTTTTTATAACATTTTAAACATTTTTTTTTTTTTTTTGAAAAACAAGACTAAATATTTATCATAAAAATGAGCAATTTTAAATGTTTTTTAGGTAAAACCGTGGAAAAAAATTGTAATTCTTATAACAATTGTTTTATAAATAACATTAGAAGGCAACGTTCGCGAGTATAACAGTGAATGGGTAAGAATATCGGAAATTTCGTTCTGAACAGCGACCATACAGAAACAATTAGAAATTGTAAAACATTGCTATACTATGACTCCTGGCATCCACATCCGTACACAATTTTATATAAGTTGAAGTTCAGTGCCCGTATTTAGAGTAAAAACATTATGAAAATAAAGAAACAGATGCGAATTAGAACAATTAAAATTTGACAAATTGTTAATATCTCATAACTCATTGAATATATATATATATATATTCGATAGCTAGACTAATAACATTTTTAATTAGCCTTAATAGATTAATTAAAAATCCTAAGTAGCTACCTAATCGAAAATGTGCCTCTGTATAGAATAACCGTAATTTCCACTCACTATTTTGAAAACACATGCTGTTAAGATTTAAGATTCGAAACCTTATATAAATTGAAAATGAACAACATGGCCAAAAAACCAAGTTAGTTGGGATATCTCACACCCACCACTTTGCATTTAAATAAAAGAATAAATTTCTCCTTTGACCACACACAAGACGATTTTTCCTTTTTTCACCTCTCATTTCTTCATTAATAATGCAATCTAACTACGTATTATAAAGAGTAAAACAAAACAGGAGTTTAAACATTATATTTAAACAGAGGTATTCCATAATATACACTGGTAAATTCATATACATATATATATATACATATATATATATATATATACATATATATATAATATTACAAATCGACAGTGATTTTCTTGATTTTAAGAAATTAAACAAAAATGTAGTTACAATGCTTTTTAATATTTATATTACCATTTATAACTTAATGCTTTTAAATTTGTCCGTTGGTTCAGAAAAATTATGCTACATTAATTTTAAGTAACAATATTATTGAAAATGAGATCTTTTATGAAAAGCATAATTTAATACCAGTAATGCTAATTCTAACAAACAAAAAATACAACTATGAACGAACATCGGAGATTGAGGAATAATGTAAATGATTCTATTTAAAATTTATTTCTCTGAATATATAAATAAAAGAGGTTGACAACATTCTTCTTATACTTTTAGTTTAAGAGAGATTGTTGATTTAATAACACAAATTCTTTAAAATTATTTACTTTTCTACCTTAAAAGTTTCTGAATTGCAGTTGGTTAAATTATTCAACAATCTCATTGTTTTTTCTCTGTTTTTGTTAGGGCTTATTCCTTACACCTTTCCTCGATTCTTTTCCATCATTTTTTTAAAAGAAAAAGAAAGGCCAGAAATTTTGTTGTGAAGGTCCCATTTTTGCCATCAGCTTAGAATCGAAATACCCACTGAATTGAGTTTAAAACTCTCTTGTAGAAATTCAAGCAGGAGATGACTACCTTTAATGCCATAGGTAATGTCAAATAAGGTAATAATAACGCCATAGGTAATGAAAAATGTCATAGGTATCATCTATAATCAATTCTATCGTTAGTATCAAAATTGAATTAAGCAGCATCGAGCTTGCATATTTTTTGCAACTAAGAGTAGGTTCAATCTTTCACTGGATTACAGATGTCAAATGATCTGTTGCAACATTACTACTTATCATTCAAAAATATTTAAGAAACAGACCTACCTCCAACACGTTATACCCGCATACACTATCACCACATATGTACATACATAATTATCAATAGAGCACGTCCCAAGATATAGTTGAAACTGGAACTAAGACAAATCAATGACACACTGATGAAGTTCTAAAACTCTTGTTCAATTTCCCAGCATAGACAGTGAAGGTATGCAAATTATTGTATAGTCAACATATTTTCCTAATTTAAACATCTTCGTAAATTCTCAGAATAATGTGGAAATTTTCTACTTAAAAATATTCTCAAATCAACAAGATCACACATCTGTGCACTGGCAGAGAAATGAAAAATTTGTGCAATAATCTGTAATAATCGTGAAAAATTTGTGCAATTGGATAATGTATAAGTTTTGACATGCTACATCGCATGCACTCCCAAAGATGCTTGCAGTCATTCATATAAAATTTTCCTTTTCTCCATACAAAGCATCAAATATGCAATTTTTGTTTCCTTTGAGATGTTTCAAAACATTCTGTATTTTCTATAAAATAAATTAACTTTACTAATAGTGTGGTATTCTTTTATTCTGAACTTCCAACCTTGCTTAGTTTAATTCTAAATAATTTGTGGTCCATTCTTACTGTTTGATAGTTCATGTTTTATGGTCAATTACATAAATTTTTATCAATAACTAAAACAGTGCCTGTCTAGATAGACTGTTATTCTAACAATATCTCGAAATACTAATGAAATGTAGAGTAGAAAATGTCATTCACATCGGCAGAGTGCTCAAAAAATTATATAAAATTAAAAGCTTTGCTTCCTTATCAATTGGACCTTCTCAACCCAAGTTATTCATGGAAACTGAGAAAAACAAATATCTATATCGGTTTGAAACAAATAAATAACCCACTGACAAAAAGAAATTAGACAGGATACAAGCTTAGTACAAAAACAGCTGAACTTCATGAAATAACTCATACTGCCGAACATAAGCTCAAAGAAGCAAAATAAATGATTAAATGAACAAAGTGAATAATTTTATACAAAACAAATTTATTTTAAGAATAAAAAATCTTCTAAAATGCTGAAATACGCCTTTTTAGAGAAATGTAATGCCAAATACAAAATAAAACTAATACGGAAAAAAATAATCGATTTCAAATAATTAATCCTTATAATAATCTAGCTGTAAAAAAATTTTAAATGTGAAATCTACATAATGTTCAGGAACATTCACATTAAAACGTAGTTAAAATTGGATTGGATCTACTAATAAAAAAAATAATGCATTGTCAAATACAAAATTAAAAATACAGAATAGAAGAAAGGAAACAAACTCATTGTTTTCCATATGTATGTTTTTATAAATATGTCTGGACTAGTTTTCATTTTTCACACATAAAAACACTTCAATGACTTCAATCAGATTAGATAGATACCAAAAAAAAAAAAAACTTTACCATATAAAATAGACAAATCTTATATAAAGACTTTTTAATTGGTTATTAATAATCAGAATTAGTATCAACATATAATTCACATTAACTATAACATGTAACAAATAACTTTCCGCATTCTTATTTTAATGATGTTCACATGCCAATCATTTGTTTAAACAGAGTACTCAAATAATATCATATAAACCAACATTGACAATAAATGAAGCTTTCTCATATGCATTTCCAAAAATAATTTTTCACTCATATAATGCACCATACATTAAATGTAACAGTGCATTAAATTGATATGTATGTTAGAAGAACTGTTATAGTTCATTTTTTGTTATTGGATACTTGATGGAAAACAGGTCTTACAAACATTTGCAGTTTCTGGAAACAAACTATTTACAGCAGTGATGGAATTTCATAATTTGTTTAAATGTGAAATTGATATAAATATCTTAGAGCATTATATTTAAATTCCAAAAACAATTTTTGGTTAAAAGGAACATAAGTTTAAAAAAAATGAAAAATAAGAGTATAAAATAAAATAGTTAAATTAATAAAATTGACTTCGATTTATAGAAAATTTAAAAATAATGCTAAAGAATCTTACTTTGTAACCTCCTTAATAAATCTTTCATTTCTTCTGGCTTATCATAATTTGATCTAAGGGCCATTAGTATTTCTTTATTACTGACAACTAATTTCTGAAACAGAAATTTTTTGATAAAAAAATTAAAAAGTCAACCAAGTTTATTTATATGAATCACAATTAAGACAAATTCTGAATTAAAAACATGGTAAATAACAATATTAAACTCAAATAAATTTTTAATAAGGGGGTAGTACCAAAATAAGGGGAAAAGAAATACTAACTTTTAATTCAGTCACTTGCGATGCTATATGCCAACACAGGCTTTCATTCAAATATTTCATTCCATAAGGGCCAATAAGTTCGGCTAAGGCACGAAGTTCTGGGGGGAAATAAGAAAATTGTATAACAAAAACGATTAAGAAACAACTTCTTAAATACAACATCTTATAAATTTAGAAAGAAAATTTTTTAAGGCTTGGATACTAAACACAGATGTAATATGATTTAATTATTAACAAATAAAGATATAAAAATTTAATAACAACAATAATAAATAATTAAGTTAGATCAGCTTCAAGGTTGTGGAAATTATTTGATTTCTGGGAAAACTGAGAGTTCTTTTGATGTTTACTCTGCTTTTATACTTAACTGATTTATTTCCTGTTTTTTAAAAGGCATCTTGAAAAGCAAACGAATTATTTTTTCAATACTTTCATATGTTAAGGTCACCCTCTCAGTGGTAGCAATTAATCTGATTGATTATAACTTAGTTATACAGTCGATGAATATTTTAACTCCAGTAAACCATTTCTACATAAATTTAATCTATTACTATACTCAACTCTATTGGATGGATTTTGGGATTTAATGGAGCAAGAGCTAAATATGGCTATACTGCGCCAAACATATGGTGTTAAAAACGTCACATAGAATTTTTCCAGGCAATTTAAAATTCTCATCATAAAATGAAAGGCATCTAATAATTAATAGTATAAGTGGTTTTATAAATGCAAATTACATCCCAGAAAGAAATTTTTCATAAATGTTAAAAGATTAAAATTCCAGCGAAATTTAAAAGGTGAAAATGTAACTCTTGTATCAATAAATAACACTTATTTCAAATAATGTTTTAATAAACACGTACACCAAAACAAATGAAAAAAAAAATCATCGTAATCTTTTGATCCGATGTTTCTTTAAGTATTTATCATGAATTGGGGTACTTGATGATTCACAGGGAAATTTTTAAAGATTAACCCATTTTACTTGACATTTTTGAGGACTTGGTTTAAAAACAGTTTTATGAACTGCAGTGGAATCAATTGAAAGTTCCGGAGCAGGTGGAGTTTCATCAACTGTTTCATGGGCGTTGTACTCTATTGCATTGTCCGATTCTATTTCGCTGTCAGTGTTTTGATTGGATTTACTTGTGGATATGGTTTCAATTTCAGAGTTGGCTTCATCCATTTTATCAGTTGGTTCAATTTCAATGGTCAGCGAAGAACTAACATTAGAGACTGGAATAGATTGGCAGACTTCTCGAAGTGAAGTCTTTCAGAATTTAGAATTCGAGGTACTTACAGAATCTTGTTTGAGATCTTTTTTTTTTTTTAAGATTTTTTTCTTATAAGTAACAGTTTGAAATTTATCTAGGTCCTGCATAAGGATCAGGAGGTTTAGGAAGGATGTCAGTGTCAGATGTTTTGGCACTTAGGAGATTTTGCTTTCTTTTTTTTTCTTCTTAGGGAAGCGAGTTAAAGAAGATTCAGAAGCTTTAGATTGAGAAACGGACCGGAAATTGTTTTTCAAAGTGGAAGCTTGGTTTCGATTAGCTTCAGCTTTTTGAGAGTTATTGTTTTTTACAGATTCAAGAGCAGGTTTTCAAACTTATAATATCTGTATTCTCTGTCTGAGAACCAGTGCACTTTAATGTTTAGCTTATGGCAGCACTATAAGAAAAGCTAAGTTTGGGTGTTCTGTCTAAAACAAATTTTTTCGATTCAGCATATGAAATATTTTTTCGAGCTTTCAGACTTTGAATTTCTTTTTCCGTCTTCAATTTAGGACTGTCACGGGAATAAGCAGGATGTGGTCCAGAGCAATTTAAACATTTAAAGGACTGAGAGCTACAAACTGAGGTTTCATGATCATCAGCTGAGCATTTGGCACATCGGCGATTACCGCGACAAGTTCCCTGTGAATGTCCGAATCTCTAACACCTATAGCAACGCAGAGGATTCGGTACATATTGCTTAACTTTAGATTGTATATAGCCGGCACGTATAAATTTCGGAAGTTCAGGGCTACTGAAAGTTAAAATGACATGTTTTGTGGGAATGAATGAATCATTACGTTTCACTTTCATGCGATGAGCTGCACAAACTTTTTGGGAATGTAATTCGTGAACGAGTTCATTCTCCAAACAATCGAAGAGATCTAAATCGCAGATGACCCCTCTAAAAATTCAGTGTCCTATGAGAGGTACCTCAACAGAGAAGTCTCCAAGTTTTGATAATTTCTTCATCGCAGCAATCTGTTTTTAGTGAGGTCTAAATAAGAAGATCCCCAGACGGAAGTTTTTTAGTAGATTTGACATCGCCAATAAATGAAGAGATCAGTTTTTGAACAACGAAAGGTGAAACTTTATGAAAGGTCTCTGGTATGTGTGAGATCAGAAATCTAGTATCGTCAGTGATAGGAAAACGTGGCAAAGTGCCCAACAAGGGAAGGCAGCCACCGGCTCTGTCCATTCCCAGCCTCGGCGCTTACCTTGATGCTAGCCAGAGCCTATACGCTAAAAGCCACTTCCAGGAACGTCTACCACCCTTAGCGCAGAGCCTCAGAAGGTGACCCTTTTGCTTGATCCCCTTAAATAGACCAGCCAAATGACCAGTATACCAGCCGATTGATACACCGGGGACCGAAATGTACCACCCATCTAATGGGTCGCCACGCACGACAAACACGTGGGAGTATTTGCTGTCCATGAGAAGTAGGAAGCAAATAGAGCGGCGACAGCTTCTCATGGGGAGCTCCCTCGTCTACCCTTGAGGGAATGAATGAAAGTGAAAAGTAGAAGTTTGAAGGGAGTGTAAACATGAAGGAAGTAAAGATCCCTGAGTACCTCGGGGTTGGGACACCCGTACTCACCTAGGGGCTCAATCCTATTGGAGAAAAAAAGATGGACATCAGTTTGTTAGAATGAAATAAACCAAAGATTGGGACAAATAAGTGAACCTTCCAAAGAGAGCATCTATCAATTATTTCTATATGGACCTTTTGCAACTTGTTTTCTTTGTAGGATATAAATATATAAGACACCACTTTTTCAAAATCATTAAGCTAATTTTAATCTGCACTGTATATTTTTCACCTTTATTCCTTCAATGAAAAAATTTAAAAATTTCAGATTAAAAAAAAAAAGAATTCAAGCTTCAAACAAACGTGGCAAGTAGGAAAAAGGAAATGAAATCGAGAATTTTCATTTAAAACCACTAAAACTTATGAAAGCTACTAAAGGAACTTTTAAAATATTAATTTGGAGTAACAAACAAATTACAAAAGTGGAAGCAACGGTTTTTATGAATTCTCCAGGAAAATATTTTGATTTCCATTTATAAATGCTCTTTTAAAATTTAAGTATAAAAATACAAACAAGAAACTTAATTTTTAAAAAACTTTAAAATTAAAAAGGTTGTTTTAACTTGATTTCTATAAATTCCAATATTATGATACCGTTTATGTCAGAAAACTCCTCAGCACTAAACTGAAGATTTCCCTCAGCAGAAAGAGTAACAAATGCTCGTTGGTTTCTTGAATACGATATGTGACCAGAGCTTACACGACGAAGCAGAGCTTCCAAGTACCTGAAAAAAAAAGTAATTTTAAAATTTTGAGTAAAAAATTAACGTAGCTCAGAAATATAAAGAAAGAAAAACGTAATAAGAAAAATGTTTGATATAATTAAAATGTAACATGAGACAGCAATTTTATTATAATTATTAGAAGCCCTACAATCAAAATGGACAGATATTCACTAGTGAAGTAGTGATTTTATCCACATAATCTACTTTTATGCTGTTTTCGTTTTCTCAAACACAAATATCACAAAAAAAAAGTTTCCTATCATAGTTTATATTAAACCCTAATTGAGAGCTTAAAATGAGTTCAAAATACAAGGTAAGCAAGAAATAAGTTTCCCATTAAAGAAGACTCTAAAATGTGTTCTGTTCATCTAAATGAAATAGAAATGAACTTAAAGTAATTCACGTGATATTACTAAACCGAACTAAAGTGAAAAATCATAAATTCGCCAATAGATGGCGTTGTAATATACATAAAATGATGTAATACACATCTCATAAATGTTAAATATAAATAATACTCTATCGCCTCCCCCCCCCCCGTGTTCAAAAAGGGCTCTAATCTCAGAAAAATGTTTTCCACAGTGTAATTTTACCGGAACAACAAGAAAATAGAGTTGAATGTTGACCTTCAGCACAGATGCTGCCCTTTGATAGTACATATTGACCTTCATAAAATTCCACATACATAAGTCGCAGTGGGGTGGTGGTCGGCAAAAGCGACGGCCATGCAGTTGGGAAATGGCGAATGATCATCAAAGCATTTGCGAAATCTTAGCAACTGCTGTACGCGATGATCAACGTAAAGGTGAGTCCTCCAGAATGAAAATGATGTCCAGAAGGTATTTACACTGTTGAAATTGTGGGATTACAAAAATCCACCAGCATATCAAGTAACCGTTTCCCTGTAATGACACAATTTGGATTTCCTTTGAAGTTATCGCTTCAGAAAAATATGGTCCAATGATAAAAGTACCGTCACTTTTTGAGGATGCAATAGTTAATCCTTGATGGCGAAACTTTCAGCTGCCCAAATACGATAATCATGAGCGTTAACTAGCACACTCAAAGAAACGCGAGTTTTCTCCTTTAACATTACATTGCATAGACAAATAACGTTAACTACCATTCCAGCAAGGAAATGCGAGCAAGTTTTACGAACCTCCGAGTTCCTACCCCACAATAAAAGCACGGGGTTGATCTTATAGGGATAAAAATGGAAAATTCGTAGTAAGAATTTTCGTACAGTGGAATGCAGCATTTCCAATACATGGGAAACAACTGGCAAATTCATACTGCTATGCGGTGACTGGATGCTGGATTCAACGACTACTTGGTCATATTTTCGTTCCTAGAAAACAGGACTTGCTATCAACCTCTAACTGCACGAAAATTAAGTCGCTGGTTTGCTTCAAATTTCTGTATCATTTTATATAGGGCACATGGAGACATTGGACCTCTATGATGATATTCTTTTACAGCTACAGCGGGATTCAGCAGATTCTATTATAATAATTTTGCCATTATCGATTTTTTTTTATCAACATATATATAATGTGCAGATGGGTAACTAAAGCTCGTTCAAAATTCGCCACTGTTTTATCCAAAGAATAATACTAAAGGCCTTATCACACGGCAAAATATCTTCGGCACTTTCCGTCAGCAAATGACAGCGAAAGTGACGTCACTTCAAAGTTTCACATGATTGGTTGAATTTCGTTTGCGGTCAATAGTTCCGGCGACATTTTCGAACTGGTTAGAAAAAGTTGTCGATTATGAAACTTGCTTGACCGGTTTTTGAGGGTAGAGACGGAAAAGTGTTGGCGAAATTTCACCGTGTGATAAGGCCTTAACAAGTATGTGCTGTAATGCAAATCATGTAATTCAATATATGTGAATTAAAATAATTATTATAGCGCCATCTTTTGGGAATTTTGGTACTAAAATGTATGTCAAGGGCATCACTTGAATTTCTGTAGTTCAAGTTTTATATCATTTTGACGAGTAGAACACATTCTCAAACCCCCTGAAGTTGAAAACCTATTCTTGCTAATATTCTTATTTTGATATATATAACAGTAAATAGATTCATCAAAAATGCCATTTAATTTTAATAAAATTTAATTAAAAAATTAATAAAGAAATGAAATTTTAAACCTATATGAATCTACCCAACTATATATTTCAGATCGATATTTATAAATTTAAAGAATATTGCATACATGGCTCGATCCTCGCAAATTTAGTGCATTTATTAACCTTATGTATTAATAGGACGCCTGCCCCTCTTAAGTTAAAAAACTATTTAACTCAAAAAAAAAAAATTCTTATCCAGAAATTAAATCGTCTTTTCTTAGTAAACACTTCCTTTATTCACAATCATTAAAAATGTTAATAAATAATTTTGAATTTCATAAAATATTGATTTTTCTTGCGATTCCATTTTTGTATGCATATGAATGTATTAAAATGCAGAATGGAGTTCATATTTCTGTAGTTGAGAATTAAGTGAAAATTTAGTATGGAATTCATATGCTCACCAGTTGGTGTATAAAAATGTCACAGTTTTGTCTCCATGGCAGTCATGGGGTTGAGTTTGTTGTAATAACACGCTGTTGAAAACCCGAGTAATATCTAAATGGACTAAAAATTTCAAAGATTAAAGCATTTCTTAAATTTTAATCTAACAAAAAAAGGAAAGAAAAATATATAACACAACCATCTTACATATCTTAATTTAAATCCATAAATCACAAAAGAAAAAATACGAACTAATCGAAATTACTCGCTAAAAATGCTCTTAAAACTTACCATAATTTTCAATGCTTTGCAAAACACTCATGAACGAACGAACACTCATTAAGAGTTCTGAAGGCTTTGCAATTTCATTGTTTTCTGGATTAAACATTACCATCTTTACCAAAGACTTGTTAAAACGACTTTCCAAGTGATTAGTCAAATATTCTCGCGGGCAAAAAACATGATCCCACACATTCACTGTACTGGTGTAATTAATAGCATAACAAAGTTCGCTGAGGGCCATATGAAGCTTGTCCATCCTAAATAAATAAATAATCTTAAAACATCTTTAATCAAATATATATAAATATAAATCACTTTAAAATGTATCTAATTTTTGCATAATCAGAGAAATAATTCAATTATAAAAAAATTAATGCATTTCTCATAAAAAGATACGTATCCTTTAAAAAATTTGTATAATTCTGAAAATGCTCAGGTATGTTAGTGGAGAGTGTAAAAAACATGCAGACCAAAATGCTATAGCAACTTTTTAAATAGAACATTATAGTGAAAACTCACTATGTAGAAGATTATTTTTGATACTAGATTATGAAAAGATATCCTCAAGGACTTAGTTAATTTTAAACTTGTTTTAGTCAATACCACTTTGTTTTCCAGTATTTCAATATCAATAATCTCAAAAATTTATTTGATAAAGCATTAATACAAAATTTAGTAAATGTGTTTATGTATCTGTATTATTCATACTTTAAGCATAATTGTTACGTTAAAATCAATCTGAATTTTTAAAAAATCATACGTGGTTAACTCTTCTCGAGTTCTCCTGTAGCTTTCCATTCCTGGTTTGCCTGGTTCAGAAATTACTTTGCTTTTCTTGTCCCTCCGTTTCTTATTGACTACTTGCGCAATTAGAGGAGCACAATGTTTAGGCAGGAGCTGTAAAATGAAAATAGTTTTAATCTGCAGAAAAAATAACGTCTAAGATATAAGTACAACCTACATTAAATGCAATACAAGCATTTGTATTTAAACTTCAATAAAATTACTGAAATATCATGTAAAAAATTATTCAAATACAAGCAATGGCAAAGCTATTTATATGGGGTCAATGATTAAGAATATGGCTTCAGTAAAGAATCTACAAAATAATTTTATCACTATCTAATAGTGCATAATGACGCATAACAATATGACGCGATTTATAAAATTTGAACTACTGGTGGAATTAAAGAAATAATTTAATGGAGCCAAACGCAAAAAGTATATCACCTGAACACATCTAAAATCAGACAATTTATTTGAAATGATTGAACAAACTTATCCATATCATTATTTAATCCTTTTTAATGAAGTAAATAGATTAACTCTTCATATTATAACACTGGATTATGTTTTTGCACTATTTTTACACACGCAATCAATTTTATGCCAGGCTTTAAAAATTATCTGGCGATCTTATAATCAAAGAGCGATAATCAATAAGTACAATCAAAAAATTTTACACTCCTAATTAGAAAATTTCCCAGCTCTGAAGTATGTAAAAAACAGAAAACTGAGTTACTCCTCATTTCAGTGTGAAATAATTCAAATTACTAATTAAAATATTGTGTAACAGATATCAAATTAAATATAAGGAAAATATATTTAAAAAGAAGTAACTTATTAATATGTGATCAGCCCTTTTGCTATATATATATATCCCATATACTATACCATTTTTATTAATTTCTCTTTTCTACATAAACTAATATAGTAAGAAACAAAATTTTTTATAAGTTGGTAACAGAAATTTTGCCCTAATATCAAATAAATATAGTTAATTCTTTCCAGAATCATAACATTTAAATACTTTGTTGATTTTTAGCCCCCCCACACAAAAATAAAAATCGATAAATCATAATAACTGTGGCTTAAAATAATGGTCAGAACTAGAATTAAATGATATAATATTCCTGTCGTGATGGAAGGGGGAAGACGACAATACAAATTTTTATAGAAATTTTGAACACTCGATCACTAAATTTTATTTCACATATACAGGGCTTTTAAAATCAAAATTCTTTAAAAAATTGCCCTAAACAGAAAACTACAGGACTAAATGTCACCATATTTGGGATTAGTTCAGAAGAAGTCATGGAATTTTATTTTCCAGTAAAAAAAAAAAAAGACCAGAGAGTAATGATGCTGCAGTATACAACATTATTAAACAAATTAAAACATGAAAACAATTTCAAATATATTACTCGCTTTAAAACGCCATCCATTGGTATTGTATTTGAAATAATACTTAAGGAAAACAAGGTCTTGCAGGATTATAGACATCGACAACTCGTAACAACGAGAACTCTGCTAAGGAGGTTTGATTTTAAAGCTGAAAAATTAAATGATATGTAAAGAGAACTTCTATCATTCTAAATTGCATTTCTCCAACTGCTAGCTATTTAAAGTCGCTATGATTTTTAGTTATTCCCTCTTAACTCCCTTAAAAACATTTAACCAGTCTTATTTTAAAAATATCCCATATTTTTCAGTAAACTATTATGAGGTATGAAAACATTTCATTCATTTTTCATTTTATGGCAATAAATTCTTTAAATGCAAAGACACATAATATATACTAATTTATAAATGTAAGATTGATGTTCAAAAGCTCATGGCATTTAAAATACACCATTTTAATTCCTCTAGAAAGAATTTATTAGTATACTTGAGAATCTAAAAACTATAAAGACATAATTAGAAGGAGACATTTCAAATATGAGTATCTTCAAAGGAAAACAAATTCATTCTTAAAATTCATCAAGAAATTGAAAAAAAGATATCAGATAAAATCAATGTTACGATTTCAAAAAAAAAAATTAATTATAATATATAAGGACAGATATAAATGCATAAACAGAAATTATGCAATAAAAAATGGAATAAATGTGTTTAATAAAACTAATACTTTTGATCAGAAATTTAAAAATTAAAACATGTATATATATACAAACAAAACGTAATGTTAATTCTTAAGTTATTTATTCTCAATTCCAAATTATTTTTAAAGATTTCAAAACAAATACTTTGAGTAATTTAAAATGTATGTAGCATGACGTGCCTTCCCCGGCTATACACAGATGGCGCTGCCGTAGTACGAGCGCGGACGCACAAAACACCCAGTCACTTGAAGCTCAGACAAGCTTGGCGATTGACGATGAGTTGAAGTGCAGCTGAGAGAGGCTGACAATATGATGCTGTTCTACTATCTCTGTTTTATCACTATCATTCTGTTAATCATTTAACCTAAATGTTTGTGTACCTGTCCTGTGTCGTTCTTCTATTAAACATCTTTTGCAAAACAGTGCTGTTATTGGACTATAACCTCATCCTACATGGGGCCTCGACCGGCTCTGAACTTTGAAATCCCTAGACACCAAACATGGATCATCTTTTGACAGCAACTGGGTGAGTTATTTTCAAAATATTTCCGTACTTGATGATTGATAAATTGAAGCAACATAAGATGGCTGACGGATTGCTCTTTTAACTCTGATGGAATATAAAATTTGATGATAACTTTCTTTTCCGAAGTTTGATGAAGAAATAAATTTGATGTTAAATTTTTAGTATGATGAAATATTGATGAAAACGGAACTGTGAATTCGATGATTGGTTCTACTTGATGTTGATGAATAATTAACTTATATGTGAATAATTAATATTTTGATGAATAATTATTACAGATGCATAAT
>JAPMOQ010048006.1:1779826-1893837 GCA_026543055.1 Argiope trifasciata | reverse complement strand
CATTTGTAACACACGATTCCCAGTATGAATTTAACAAAGTCCCATTTAGCCTTTGCAACAGCCCAAGTATTTTTCAACGATTTATCAACAATGTATTTCGTGATTTGCTTAGAGAAGGTATTGTTATTATCTATATGGATGACATCATTATTCCCAGTTCTAATGAGCGTGAAGGTATACAGCGCTTAGCCACTGTATTAAAAACAGCATCGGAATATGGATTGGAACTAAATTTGAAAAAATGTAAATTTTTGAAATCTAAAATTGACTTTCTCGGTTACATAATAGAAGATGGTAAAATCAGTCCTTCTTTAGATAAAACCGCCGCTGTTCAGAATTTCCCACAGCCCAAAATGTGAAACAAGTCCAAAGTTTCCTCGGACTCACCGGCTACTTCAGAAAATTTATTAAAGATTATGCAATTATAGCCAAACCATTAAGCGACTTATTGCGTGCTAATACACCATTCTATTTTGGTCCCGAACACCACTCAGCGTTCGCAACTTTGAAGAAAAAACTTTCTGAAAATCCTGTATTGCACATTTACAGACAGGGTGCAAAATAAGAATTACACACTGACGCCAGCAAATTCGGATACAGTGCAATTCTCCTACAACAATCTGACGATAATAAATTTCATCCCATTCACTACATGAGCAAAAAAACATCCCCCCAAGAAGAAACTTACTCCAGTTATGAACTTGAAGTATTGGCCATTATCGAAGCTCTTAAAAAATTTCGTAACTACTTGATAGGCCCTAAGTTTAAAATTGTAACAGACTGTGCAGCATTCCAAAAAACGATGAGCAAAGCACAGCTAACACCCAAAATTGCTAGATGGGCATTGTTTTTAGAAGATTTTAACTATGAAATTGTGCATCGCCCTGGTAAACAAATGCAGCATGTCGATTGTTTAAGTCGATATCCCATTATGATGATAACCCATGACGACTTAACTTCTAAAATTGTTCACTGTCAAACAGCTGATGAATACATAAACTCCATCAAACTCCTTTTGAAGAACAAACAAATTAACGACTTTATTATGAAGAATAACATACTATACAAAATTGTAAGCGATTCTGATCTCTTGGTTGTCCCTCAACAACTGCAAACTGAAGTTGTTAAACATTTCCAATGTAAAGGACATTTCGGTATAAATAAAACAGAAAATAGTCTGAAACAAAGTTTTTATTTCCCGCATATGCGTAAATGCGTAGAAGATGTAATATCCAACTGCATTGAATGTATTCTTGTTAACAAAAAGCGAGGCAAAAGTGAAGGATTATTAAATCCTATTCCGAAGGATGACGTCCCTTTCAATACGTATCACGTCGACTTTTTAGGACCGCTGCCCTCGACTAACAAAAACTACAACCACATTCTTACAATAGTTGACGCCTTCACAAAATTTACTTGGATTTATCCCGTTAACACCACATCTTCACAAAACGCCATAGAGAAACTTAAACAACAAGAAATAACATTTGGAAATCCGCATCGCATTATAACTGATAAAGGAAGTGCATTCACATCCAAAGAATTTCAAGAATATTGCGAAACTGAAAAAATTCAACACTTGACTATTACAACCGGAATTCCTAGAGGTAACGGACAAGTAGAAAAAATTCACGCCACCATCATTCCAGTTTTGGCCAAACTTTCGATTGAAGACCCCACTAAATGGTATAAATTCGTCCCAGCAGTCCAACAGATTCTTAATTCTACAGTTTCAAGAAGCACACAAACCACACCCTTTGAGCTTTTAACCGGTGTGAAACTAAGAACAAAACAAGATTTGCACATCCTTGAGCTTCTCGAACAGGAAAGCATCCACTTTTTTATTACAGATCGTGAGAAACTCAGAAACGAAGCTAAACAAAACATCCTGAAAATCCAAGAGGAAAATCGACGCACTTACAACAAGAACCGTAAGACTGCTCATCAGTATAAAACAGGTGACTTAGTAGCAATACGACGTACCCAGTTCGGTCCTGGACTGAAACTACGTCCTAAATTTTTTGGACCATACGAAGTATTAAAAGTTAAACCTCATAACCGATATGAAGTCAGAAAAATCGGCCAGCATGATGGACCAAACTCTACTTCCACTGCAGCTGATCATATGAAACTCTGGAGCAGAATAACCTGACACTTCACTCACTGCTTTATTCAGACATTTTTTATTTTGTGTTTATGTCTACGTTCTTTGTCTGTCTTGTCTTTTTTTGTCTTTGTAGATTCTTCATTCACATAACCTCCCCGCTGTGGACAGCTGAAATTGTCAGGACGGCCTGTAGCATGACGTGCCTTCCCCGGCTATACACAGATGGCGCTGCCGTAGTACGAGCGCGGACGCACAAAACACCCAGTCACTTGAAGCTCAGACAAGCTTGGCGATTGACGATGAGTTGAAGTGCAGCTGAGAGAGGCTGACAATATGATGCTGTTCTACTATCTCTGTTTTATCACTATCATTCTGTTAATCATTTAACCTAAATGTTTGTGTACCTGTCCTGTGTCGTTCTTCTATTAAACATCTATTGCAAAACAGTGCTGTTATTGGACTATAACCTCATCCTACATGTATGATATTTCATTTTCTTGAAATTACTTTAATACACATACAAAAAGTTCTCTTATTTCTTTTGAAGTAATACAGGCTTGGACAGACCCCCATTATCGAAAAAAACACAAGATTAAAAAAAGGATTATAGAGATCAAAAATATTTTCGAACCTTGTCACTTAGGTTGCACTGCTCGTCACAGATCGTTGTAATGATATCCTTCGCTTCTTTTGACATTTCATCTAGGAAAACATTGACTAGGGTCAAGCTTCTATCCCCAATATGAATTCTTTCTTCTGGACACAACACATGAGTGCAATTCATGAAGTGGCAACAGATCAGAGGAAATGCTATGATATAGCGAGTTTGAGCAGGAAACTCCAAACACATATGAAACTGATTTTCGAATACAGTACTGTAAAAGCTGAAATAAAAGTTTGTAAAGTTATAAGTTAATAGCAGCAGCTGAAAATTAAAAAAGAGAAAATTAAACATTTATTAATAATATAGTTTGAAAGTCTACCTAAATTTACTTCTTTGTAATTCTTCATATTTAAGACAAAACACTTGTAAATTTCCATTACTTTCTTTATCCCTCAATACAGAAAAATTTTATGACAATAATCAGATATAATATAAATAATTTTGCAATGTATCTTAAGATAATTTCATGACAAACTAAGTTATTATAGGTGTCAATTCATGTAAATTTATGAATATTAAAAAAAATATCAACTGAAAATAATTTCTTCTAAAAATTATGTACATATCTTGACTCACTTCAAAGATTTCTACTATGCCTTTCAATTAACCATTCACTGATACAAAGAAAAAGAATTTTTATAAAAAAGTAGGATCATTATACTTCACTTTAAACTTTCTAAAAACAATCAGATCTGATACATTCAGATTTCTAATTTTTTTAAAGCACAATATATTTCAATAATCAAGTAAAAATTTGCACCCAAATTAAAAACCTTTATGGTCTTTCGTATCAACTCTTCACAACTTTGTAGTGATTTTTACCAATATTAACAAAATGTAGGAATAATTATCAAATGTTCAATTTAATTAGTAAAATTTTTAACTAGTGAATTCATCAGTTGAAAGTACTCAAAAAGATAGAGTTGAAAAGCTACCATTTCGTTCTCTTTCAATGCAGAAATATAGCTTTAAAAAAGTAGATATTTTAGGGTCACAAAAAGGTTCATCATATCAAAATTCAAGAGTGAAAAAACATTAGTTCAGCTGGATCATTAACTCGTACAGATTTAATCCTCATCAACTTGCGACTTTATGTTCCAACTTATATGCAAGTCCGTTATGTAAAGGCTTATAGATTTCAAAAATATAAATTTTTCATATGCTACATTAGAATAAAAGCAAAATTTCAAAAGATTACCAGAAAATTGATAGGTCAGAAGTCTCCAACAATAGCTCATCAAGAACATCAACCACTTTGGTATGGAATACAATAGTATTTAATAATGATGCGAGTTCTCGATGTTCATGCAAATTCAAAGGGTATTTGGCAACACTACTATAAGCCTAGAAAACAAAGCACAACTCAAGATTTCATGATTATTAAAAACTAAGAGTGCTGATATTATGTGAATAAAATCAATATTTTTACAAACAACCATCTAACATAATGCAATTTCACATCGTTTCAACTGTTAATCAGCTAAAACGATCAGATGTATACTAAAAAAGTTTAAAATGTTTTCCCGGCACAAATCAAAAGTACTTTTTAAAAACTTAGAATTTTAAATAAAAAAGAGGAAACCAAGCCACTGAAATTACCAATGATTAAAGTTTAAAAAATAAATTATCGATATTTATAATGAACAAGTGTGAAATACAAATAACATCCCAATTATTTAATACTGCATCATAAATGGAAGTCAAAATTGTTGTTAATATGAAATACTAAAAAAAAAGTAATGTAATCATTTATCTTTAAAAATAAGAAATTTGATAATATTACTGCAGCAAAAAATTGTAGGACAAACTAAAGACACATCATACATAAACATTATTAAAGAATGTTCAACTAAGACGTATACACAATTAATAAAAAAGTTATAATGTGTTTACAAATTAAATGAAATGCTTTTTTTCCAATAAATAAAAGCTATCAAGATTATCAGCCTAATTTTCAATTGATAAAAGTTTCTAAAAGATATAACAATTAAAGTGCAACGCATTGTTAAGTTTTACATGCTCATCTGTTTGAATACAACACATACAGTAAAAAACTAAAATAAATTTTGAGGACCGATAATAAGCAAGAATATTTAATTCAGACAAACATTTTAGTTTAAAGATTTCTGATTTGAATTTTGAAAACTAAAAAGGAATTTACAAATGAAGACTTGACTAATTAATCACAGACAACTGCACAAACATACGAGAAAAAGAACTTTAAAAACCATCTTTATAAACGCTCTTCATTATTTATAATTTTATTGTAAGTTAAGAGACTTACTTGCAAACGAAACCAATCTAATCGCAATCCCCGAAAGTCAAATAATTCATTTTCTTCAACTGAAAAATAAATGTAATTTATATTCAAATCAGTAAATGATTACACAGTAGTATTGTAAATCAGTAAATGTAAAAAATATGCAATAATTAAAAAAAGAATTCATACCCTGCTTTACATTTAATTGAGAAATAGTGTTACATATTGATGACAATATTAATGAATCTTCTTCAGGTATACAAACAACCTTCTAAAAATTTGAAAGGAAACATTAATGGAAAAAAAATTATGTAGCAAGTAATCAACACATATGAAAATTAAGTTTTTAATGAATTCAACGTTTATAATGGTTTCAAACAATTTTACAACAGATAATATTTAAGACAGAAATAAAAATGATTTTTTTTATACTTGTCTAATACACAACAATTATGATCTTATATACAGTATAAAAAATCAACATAAATTTTGCTTCAAAATCATACTAGCATGGAAACATTTCTTGCAACAGAAAGCTACATAGGTGAGAAATAAAAGATTATGCATTAGAAAATTAAAAATCATACGAAAATACAAAAATCAATATATATTATATTTTTATATTTTATACTGTGTATATAAGTAGATAAGATAATGCATGAATATTGAACAGAAAAAGAAAATGAGCCTTATGTCATAATTGTTGTATATTAGGCACTGTCTTTTTGAAAAAATATCCCTATTTTGTTGCATATAAAAATTAGAAATAGTGATAATGTTATGGCAATCAATATATAGCCACTATCAAAATTAATACGGTTTGATTCATGGAATTTCAAAATTGCAATAATGCAGACCAAAAATATGTCACTTTAAATTCTGAAACAATGTAACATAGTTGAGAAGAGGAACAAATCTAGGAGCAGTCTATGAGAAAACGATGTATCGTTTCTTACTTACACATAAAGTAGCGAAAGGCATTTTCACAATAAATTTTAGTTTATTTTAAAACATCTTAAACTATTTAGAAATTTTTAAATTTAAGCAAATCATTCTAATCTTAATAGAGCAACTTAGGGTATGTTTTCTTCACAAATTGATTTATATATAAAATAAGGTTCATTAGATTGCAACTTCAGAAAATATAATTCCATTTCAAAAAAATATATATAAACCCATTACTTTTCAATTATATCGACATTATAGAAACTTCATTAAAAATACCTTAAGGGACAAAAAAATGCAATCCCTTTCCAAGTAAAAACCTGATAACGCTCCAAAAGTTGAAAATAGAGCGTTGTCACATCACTACTAAAAGAGGAACTGAATTAAAAGCAGTTAAATAACAAATTCAAATTAAATCTTTAGAGCCCATCATTTTTCAAATTTAAGTAGTATCCACCATTACTTTTACTTATAAACTATTAAGAATCTGAGAGATGATGTGAAAACTTTTGTGGTCTCATTGATTTTTTATATATATAACCTCAGAGATGAGGATTCTCAATTTAAAAATCCACAATCTATATTAACTTTCAAAAAATAAACATCTGCCATTCATAGCATCATTGTCAACACATAACTCAAAAATAGAATTTTTTTACTACCTTTACCGCATTGTAGAACTACAGAAGAAAATGCTATTTGCAAAGAACAAAAACTTACCTGAATCATGTGATCCAGGGCCACTGCATCATACCCAGCTAGGTACTGGATATAATACCGCTGTATAACTTGGTTATATTTTCGAATTAATCCTGTTAAATTCAAATACAAAATCAACAATCTCTTATTTTGTAAACACATAATTATAAGAGTATGTTTAACAACTAATTTATCCTCTTTCTCTCTCCTTCAATAGCACTTTCTGTTTCAATCATGTGCTGCCATTTTCATTTAATTAAGAAGACAAAAATCATTTCTGAAACTTGTAAAAATAATTTTTGGATCAAAATATAGCATCTGTGTTTTAATTTAAATTTATAAGCCTTTAAATAGGATCATTCAATGCATGTAAAACATGCAGTAAAAATCAATCATGCATTTTTTAAATTATAAAACAGTAAGTTAAACAATTATGCAAAAATACATATTCAAATACATATGTTTAATTAGCATGTGTAAACATGTATAGATCTGAATAATACAGCTATTTTTTGGAATGTGTATTGGCATTGAATTGGCAGCAATTGAATTAGCTAATACTGAAGATATTCATTGAAAAAACATACTCCACAGCGGCAAAAGAAAAAAAAAATCCAAAACTACTTCTCTATTACATTTAAACATTTGAAAATGAATCCACAATTAAAGTAGAACAAAATAAATTATCCATGATACTCAATATAAAAATCGTGACAGCTTTTTAATAATTATCACCTAAATAAACTCAAAGTTGTTCTTTTGTTCTCTTTTTGGCCGTGTAATTCATACACATATAAAAATTCATCATATTACATAGCATTATTAATTATAAAATGTCTACAGTTTTAAAAGTTTTACAGTGATTTAAAACAAGCATAGCATGCCACAAAAAAAATTAGATTAAAAAATATCAATAAAATTTATATCAATGTATCATTCTTAACATTAGCATATGGTAACAATTAAAAAATTTATAATTTTTCTGTAGTAAATGACTACTTTAACAAACCACCAACTTGTATCTCTATTTCAAGGAACAAAATATTTCATTTTGGCATTGTAATAGGGACAGTTAAGATTATCTGTATAATAAAAACTGCTTAATATATTTTAAAACACATTGTAAATAATAGTACGAAAATATAGATTTAATACCAACTAGTGACCTACCTCTTAACTCTTCCATATGAAACAATAATTCAGGAAGCTGCCTGTCAACTAAATCTTCGGCTGAAGTTCGAGTACGGCCTCCATGCCTTTGAGGAAGATTTTCACAATGCCTGAGTAACCAAAGTACTTCATCTCTTGCAAAAGATAATCCCATAATGACAAATAGCACCTATTCATATATCAAATAAATAAAATATCTTAAACCAATTACAAAATATGTTAAAAGAATTCAACATACAAAATATTTTGATATCAAATGTATATGAAGGACCTAGATTTATTTCATACATTGATTAGAAGAAATTAACAGCTATACGATTAGAGTAATAAAAAAAAAATCGACATTGCAAAATCGGGGTATCAGGGTTCCCCCTCCCCGAAGGAAAAAAGCTTCAATTATAGAATTCTAGTAGCATTTCAGAAACATAAAAATTGCATTGCTTTAAAAACTAAATGATATTGGTGTAATGCTTGGATTCTTTGCAGCACAAGTAATGATGAGGCATAAGTCCAGAAGTACTAGCATGAAATATATTTTAAGTATGCCAACCGATAGAATATTTGGCAGGAGTACCCAGGCAATTACGCCTATCACCTCCATTTCTTTGCTATTGCTGAAGTAAGTGCATTGCAACATGGTCTAACTTTATGCTATTGAGCTTTGTTAATGGTAAGGAGAAAAAAAAATATTTAGGGTTATTTAGTTAATTAATCAGTGATCTTTAGTACAATAAGATGGTAATCAAGCGAGTTTTAATTATTTAGGAACGATATTATTCATGAAAACAGAATTATCCCTTCAATAAGATATGAAGCAAAACCAAATGGAAAGATAAATAAATATTGCTTAATATAAAAACCCATCTCATTTCTGGAGTAATGAGAATTTTGGCCATAAAGAGAATTCAAAGATTACACAAAAGCAGAAAAGAAGTGAATGGAAGATGTCAATTATATTTGATGTGAAGGTTAGTCAACACAGACAATGTAAATTTTAACACAGATGTATATGCCAAATATGCAAACAAATAGAGGGAAGTTAAAACTGAGCAGTAGAATAGCACTCTCCCCAACAACAAGATGGAGTAATTAAGAATTTAGAAATATCATACATCATCTCATAATAGTAAATTGATTATATAAGTAGAATTATCAAAAAATAAAAAATTTATTTTACAATATTTAAAATTTTGTGCATACTAATTGCCAAATTATATATTAAACCAATTAAATCAAAAATAAAACATGACATGAAACTGAAATGAAATCGCACACATCTCTTAGTTTCTCAATTATACTTATTAAACAGCATGTACTCTGTTAAAAAATAAGTAAATAAATAAGAAAAATGGTAATTTTTTCTAAATCTTAAACGTTTGACTTAAACAGTCTTTTACATCATTGAAAAATGATTTTAGAAAAAATTTAGGCATAACCATCCTTCCTTCCCCCACACATAACACTCTTCTATACATTATTAATATAAAAAATTGCAATTAACAAAGGAAATGCACATACTTAAGTGTATCAAAAATAAATAAAATATACATGCATGAGAAAAAAACATGTAAGAGAAAAAAAAATCACATGAAAATTAATTTCAACAAAAAGAAATGATATCACTTAATCCAAACAAATAATTTGTATTAAAATTTCTGTTAAATTTAAATATTTATTTATACTCTTTTAGAAGCGAACTCATAATTTGCAACTGTTTTTGATGAATGAATTTAAAAAAATTTAAGCTTTACGAACCTTGGGTCCTAACAATCCAGGTTGGTCAGCAAGAATCAAAGCTAATTCTTTTAATGCTATTCTAAGAAATTTCCTCCTTTCACGACGAACAAGACATCTGAAAATAATAAATAAATTGTCGAAATCAATATTTTTTTAATGAAAATTGCACAAGATTCAATAGAATTTTAGAAGAAATGGCTTATCTTACGCATTTTGAACAGCATAATTAAAACATTCCTTTACTTCAGAAACTCTCTTATTATACCTAAAATAAAAAGGAATACAACTACAATATAAGCCTACAGCAGAATTTATCACAATAAATAAAAATGTCAATGATAATAAATACCTATACTAAACAAAAAAATGTAATAATGCTCAATATTTAAAACAACTGTACTCTCTTCCAAAATATAAGCAGATAATTTCATGTACGAAATACTTACAAATATGATTACATGGAATAGGCAATGAAAAAATGACAACTAAAAAACCTCCGATGTTTAAAAAAAGTAATTAAATTAACAATCAGGTTTTTATATATAAATGAATATTTCTTTTTCAATTTTTAATTTATACAAATATAATTTTCATTGGTAATCATTAGTATCACATGTACGCGAATGAAAAAAATATTCGGTAACCAAAGATTCGGACCACTAATAGTAATATAATTATCGATGATCTGAAATATCGGCAATTTTCTTTTCGGCAAAAATGAGTAATGTACTTTATTTGATACTTGTTACAGGACATTTCTTACATACAAGTAAATCATTTAACTTGATATGTATGTTTTGAAACAGTCCTACTAAAATCCCATATTGCAGTCTTAGTAACAATTTTGCATTATCAAATACACTGAAGTGACAAAAGTCATGGGATAGCAATATGCAAATATACAGATGGCAGTAGTATCGCAGCGAAAAAATATAAATGCGCAGTTCGTTTTCCAGAGCTTTCATTTGTGTTCAAGTTATTCATGTGAACAGGTTTTTCGTGATTTATGGCGGCACGACGAGAATTAACAGACTTTGAAAGTGGAATGTTAGTTGGAGCTAGACGCATGGGTCATTCTATTGCGGATATCGTTAGTGAATTCAACATTCCGAGATCCACAGTATCAAGAGTGTGCCGAGAGTATGAAATTTCAGGCATCACATCCCATCATGAACAGCGCAGTGGGCGACCACCTGCACTTAACGACCGAGACCGTCGACGTCTGTGTAGAATGGTCAATGTTAATAGACACGCAACACTTCGTCAAATAACAGCAGGAATCAATGTGGGACGTACGAGGGACGTGTCCGATAGGACTGTGCGGCGAAATTTGTCTTCCTTGGGCTATGACAGCAGAAGACCGACTCGAGTGCCTTTACAGACAGCACGACATCGCCTGCAGCGACTCTCCTGGGCTCGTGAGCATATCGACTGGTCCCTAGACCAGTGGAAAACCGTGGCGTGGTCAGATGAGTCACGATTTCAGTTGTTACTAGCTGATGGTAGAGTTCGAGTGTGGCGCAGACCCCACGAAGCCATGGACCCAAACTGTCCGCAAGGCACTGTTCAAGCTGGGGGTGGCTGCATAATGGTGTGGGCTGTTTTTACATGGCCTGGACTCGGTCCTCTGGTGCAACTGAACCGATCGTTGACTGGAAATGGTTATGTTCAGCTGCTTGCAGATCACTGGCAGCTATTCATGGACTTCACGTACCCACACAACGATGGGATTTTTATGGATGACAATGCGCTATGTCACCGGGCCAGAACTGTTCGCGATTGGTTTGAAGAACATTCCGGACAATTCCAGCGCATGATCTGGCCACCTAGATCGCCCAATATGAATCCCATCGAGCATTTATGGGACATCATCGAAAGGTCCGTTCGTGCCCAAACTCCTGCACCATCCACACTTTCAGAATTATCGACGTCTATACAGACAGCATGGCTCAATATTCCTGCAGAGGACTTCCAACGACTTGTGGACTCCATGACACGTCGAGTTGTTGCACTTCTCCGGGTAAAAGGAGGACCGACACGATATTAACAGTCATCCCATGACTTTTGTCACTTCAGTGTATAGTTCCAGTTACCAAGCACAATATTTATTCACAGACTGTGTTGATTTCTCTTCTTTCAGATATATAGATGAAATATTGCTTCATAATCTTTGTAGGTTTTGTTCCTTTTCTGGATTATCAATTAAAAAACGCCTTTAGACATTAAGTATTTTAGTCAGAATATCGGTCAACACTGCTCTATAATAAAATAGAATAAAAAAATTGTATGGTTTTTATAAAATTCATAAACATTAACGAAAAGTGTCACAAAAAGGAAGAGGTAACAAAATTTTAAAAACGCTGCAACATATTCTTTAACTCTTCGTTATAAGTTTATTTTGCTTCAGCAGTGTATTAAAAATCAAATTCCTTTTTACATTCGAGTTAAGTCTGAAAGACTATAGTCACTCCTGTCAATTTTTTGACTTCTTTCATTCGCAATTAAAAAAATTTTGAACTATCATTCTAGGTTTTACTACTCTTTTAATAAAGGTTAATAAAATTGTATTGATTTTCAAAAACACTTAATAAAGTAAAATATTTAGCAAATGTAACATATAATTCCTAAAGAATGTATAACAAAATATAGAAATAATAAGGAATGCATTTTACTGGCAATGCAATACATGAATCAACAATGAAAAAGAAAGATGGAGAAACAACAAGTACAGAAATTTCAAATGTTATCCATATATCAGATGGGTAAATTGCGCTACATTATAAATCATTACTCACATAATAAGTACAGTATAAATTAAACTTATTAATGTTTAAGATCAAAAATTAATAACAGTCGCAAGACATAACATCACAGAGTATTATTAGATTAAAATTCTATTGTTCCATGAATATTTATGCACAGGTGATAGCCTTGATAATTATCCTGATATTACATTGGCTTATTGCATAATTAAACTTATTAATTCTTAGTGAATGTATCAGCAAAAACTCCAAAATGTACATAATCTAAACACAAACTTAATTATGAAAATTCAGGCAGCAAATAAAAACTAGAGGAACAAGAAGAGTATTATGAATAACCTGAAGGACTCTCAGAATAAAAGAAGAAAAAATTTAGTGGTATTCTCAGAAGTTCTATTTCATGCTTATTTTTGGAGGAAAATACAAAAATAATGGAATGCTTATAGTTTATTACTTTAAACTGCAATATTGAAAAGTATATCAGGGCTGGTGGGATCTTCAAATTAAAAAGATTAGAAGCATCTGTTTTTTTATTAAGAAGAGACAAAAGTTTTCATATTTCATAAGACTTTTAAGATGATTTCATACAACATAAAAAATTTACCCTTCCCTCCAAATGGAGCAATTAAAGTAATTTAACTGTCAGATACATATTAACCAGAATTGTTAAAATTATAAGATACATTTAGAGCATAACGTCTGGAAAAAAAAGACGATATTATAAAATTTGCACATAAATGTATAAATTTAAAATAAGTTTTATTAGTGTTCGAAAAAAATTATAATGATTTAAATTTTATATATTATCTAATAAAGAAAATTACAAAATCTAACCCTTTGATCGATTCAAAGAACTGTTGAATATACAAATGCGTTTGCAAGACTTCATCCCTGAAAAGAGTGTGTACCCATCCACCATGTAAAGCACTTTGAAATAACTCTTGAGCAGGTGGTTGACTCAAATATTGATGAATTAGGATAAACCCAACTGTAAAATGAAAAAATTATGAGTGGTGGAAAATAAGCAAAACAAATATAAATTAAGTGATGAATGGAACTAAAGTTTACATATAATCCATCGCTCCATAACATCCAATGATAGATATTCACAGGGCATCTGAAACAATATGTAAAATCAATTTAAGAGATTCAAAAACAAACTCAGCCTTATAAAGAAAAAAAAAACATTTCTAATTTTTAAAAAATACATTTGTTATTAAAGAGAACATAAATTTTATGATTATATCCTATTCCATTAGGATTAATCTTAATTATTCTGATATCTCTATCAGATAAAACTAGTGAAAAATTCTTTTAAAAAAGAATTGTCATATTAAAAGATATACATCTAGCACAAAATAATAAAAGAATGAAGCAGCATTTCTTATATTTCAATGTATTCAGATTCAATAATGCAAAAAAGTAAGCTTTTTGAAAACGCAAATAAATCCAGGTGCATAATTAATGAAGCATAGAAAATATGAAAATTACTGTTTCAGTCTGGGCAGGATTCAACATTTGAACTGGGCTTGCAACTAAACTCAGCATTTGGCTTTTACGCCATTCTTCAACAGTCAAGTTTCGGCGAGGAAATACCTGTTGTAGTGACATCAGAGCTTGGAAAAGCAGCTGAAACACAATTATGTTGCAATTTATTAGTGCATTTTTAATATAACATGGTCTATAATTACATCAAAGCTGGATGTGTCTGGCACAACGAAATTTCATTTATTCCAATAAAAATGTATATAATTCAAAATTAAAAACAACTTTAATAAGAATATCATCATATTTACAATAAAAATTACGTAGGTTATTAAACAGAAGAGAAATTCTCCAAAAACTTAATTTATATGACATTATTAACTTATGACATTATTAAAACTTAATTTATATGACTCAATATGACATTTCATCTATATAAATAGAAATAAATATTGGTCAGTATGTCTCATATGTGGTGCCATATCCCTCATCAATTGCGATGCAATTTTGAATACTTATTGCTTACACTTATTTCTATTGATGGAAAAACAAAAAATATTTTCAATCCTAATGTTATAAATAATGAAGTTTAAAAGAAGTGGAATTAACATTATTTACACTTATCTTTTATATATCACTCAATTTTAATATATCCATTTCCGATGCGAAAATAAATGTTATTCTTTCTATCACTCTTAATTAAAAAAGACAGTTATTTTAAATTTCAAACAATATTCCCAAAATTATTTCTTCTGCGGCAGCAACACACAGGGTACCAGCTAGTTTATAATAAAATTTTAATTGGTAGTATCCAAAGAGCATTCAATTTTATTTCAAACACTTCTAATGAAGGTTTTGATTTTAGAAATAATTGTTTAGGTAAAAAAAAAATGTTCCTCTGCCATTTATAAAAATACAAAATATTATTTAAAATGATATAACATTCAAATCAATGCAGGATTTTAATGAAGAAAAGAATTACGAACATTATAATAATTCATTAGGGGAGATAGAAAGAGCAAGAATATTATGTAAATTACTTCATTTTAACTGAATATAAATGAAGATTTATATAATCCAGGAAACAATATCATAAAATTCTATAAATGATTCTACAGTACACAGACATAACTGAGGCCTTCAAAGCTTAAGTAGAAATTTTGACCAACAATAAATATTTCAAATCAAGAATAACTTATTCCAGGATGGTATTTCAATCCCATCAGCTAATTCTGAATAAAGGAATCATGAAAAAGAATATTGTGGCTCATTTAGCTCCTGGCCTCTAAAATAATGAAAACATTAACAATGATTCTGATACATTAAGAAATTTACTTACTTTTGAATGTGGAATGAATTCCTCTGATAACTTTTTTAGTGGGTTATCAAAATCTAAAATTAATTGTCCCATGCGAGGAAAAGTAGGATCACTGGAATAAGAAACATTTAAATATGAAATGGACTGTTAAAGGACATAATGGAGGGGAATCTACCATAAGATAAATTTGGAGCTAAAAACCAAATATTTGAATTAAATGTTAAACTAATTAGCTACATTCTTAAACATGCTAAAATTATATGTTTTTAATTTATGAAAGACAGCATTATGAACAACTCTTTAAGGAATAGGCATCAATAGTTCCAGTTTAAATAGCTCAAAATGGAATTCAAAAATATTCTGGTTATGATAAAACAAATTATAACACAATAATTAGTCAAGGGAAAAAAACTAATATTTTGAAAACGGATTATTTTATGCATTACATAAATTATCAGTAACTTACTTATGACCATGTGTCATTTCATGGGCTGTGTTAAACAGACCCAACACTGCTTTCCTGTCCTCAACTCTCGACAAGAGAATCATTAAAGACATATAAGTAACAATAAGGTCTAAGTAGTTTTTCGTTAGATCAAAGCTAGTAGTCTGAAATTTAAAAATATATACAAATTAATAAATTAAAAATTGAAAATTGCTAAGAAAGTTTTCATTTAATCTGTCAATAAGAAAATCTTACTATATCAAGCTGCAACTGGCAAGCATCAAGAGTTGTTAAGAGTTCACAAACATGATCCTAGGAGAAAAAAAAATTAAAAACAGCATGAAGCACCTTTAATTTAACATTCAATATTAAAAATTCTTTTCTCATGTTTGAAATGATTAATTATAAATCTCAAAGGTTTATTTCATTATATAGAAACTGAATTTTTCTCTGTAACAATAGTATCTTTGATAAGAAATAACATGCATTACTCATGAAAAATATGAACTTAGAGATATAAAAACTATTGTTTGGCATTTCAATTCTTCACTAAATATTAGCAATCAATATGTAATATTCAGTTTTCAAGTAATAAGCTGTATAGAGTACATATATTAAGTTTACCCCAACAAAAAATTTTTCTTCTTACATTTATTTTGAAAAAAAAAGAAAGAAATCCAGACTATTTAATCCCTTCCAATACAACAAATAATTACAAATATATACTACCTAACATTTAAAGACAGATATACAGAATAAAAACTTTTTAAACTAATGCATGGGCAAGAAATTTAATCCAGCTAGCTGCGACTTTTTTTAAAAGTTATTTTAATTAAGCAAGGAAGATTCCACAAAGTTAAATAAAAACAAGGTAAAGAAAATTAAACTTAACTGGAATTTCCAAAAAGAAAATGAAACCTCGATTAAATTATTTAGAAATCAATGGATAGAAGATACACCTACAGATCTGTCCCAATTTCATTTTCAGATTTCTGTGAATGCTCCATGATGATCTTGATCATCATATATTTTAATCTCCTTTTTTAAACACAGAAAATATTTCAAGAGAGTATAGTATAAAGCATATGATAAGAAGAAACTGCGGTAACTTTAAAACTGTATAAATCATCATCATTTACTAAAAAGTGGATTAAGAATTGCTAAAATATTTTGAATACTTTGCACATTTGATTTAGTGAAATAAATCTTTTAATTTCTATTGATTAATCATCAATTTGTTATAAAATTTTATACAATGACCCTTCAATAACAGTGAAGTATTAATTCAGTCAAAAGGTGTAAAACAATGAGCAATTATAAAATAAAAATACATTTCTTTATACACTGCAAATCAATATCAATAATATTCATCTGCATATATTTTCTCTTAAAAATAGCTATCAGGAAAGGCAAACAACTCATTTCAGTCAAGTATCAAAACATGAACAAATGACATAACTCCTAAAAAGGTTTCGTGATAAATGCAATAAGAGACAAGTAATAATTTAATACAGCTGTAATGGGAGAAGGATATAAATTTTCTGAAAAGTAAAAAAAATGTACACAGTATTAAAAAAATCTAAAACTAAAAAATACTTGAAGCTAAAAATATTTGTTAAAAAAAAAATCTCCAGACACAAAAAACTTTTAATTCCGAGATTATTATTTTTGAGGGGGGGGGGGATACTGAAATAAAACCATGGCTTCAAAAAAAAAAAAGATATTAACATTCATAGCAAACCAAAATACGGTCAAATATTTACAGTCCAAAACTCTTAATTTAAAAGTTGAAATATTATCTAAACAAAAGATCTTCTATGTATCGCATGATAAGCAATAGATAGTTGTTTCCAAGAAGGTTTGAGGCATTTGATGAAATCATTTGTGAGGATTAAAAATCGTGATGAAATGACATTCAATAGCAAATGTCGTCTTCATATCAAACTGTTTTAGCTTAAGACAAATATCGAATTTCCCCTTATAATAAAATATTTTTAATGCTATTTTTATCATTTTGTATTTCATACAAATTTGTAATAAATGTCATTTTTTAATGCTATTCTTTATCATTTTTTAATTCATCACAAATAGTCAATTCATTTGTTATAAATGAGACAGTTAAAATACATTTTTTAATTCATTTTTAAAAATTAAATGATTTATTTTTAAAAGTACATAAAAATTGCACATACCTTAAAATCCAACAAATCTACAAAGGTATAATAATATAAAGATAAGGATTTCATTATTTCTTGGCGAATACTGAAGACTGCATTGAGTTGAGACTAAAAAAAAGAAAAAAAATTCTTTAACTAATAAACGAAGCAATATGTCCAAGAAAACATTACAAAAAGTCATTGCTCTAAATTTCAAATTTGTCTAAAATCAGTAATTTTCTTCATTCCAATATTTTTAAAAAAATGTATTATGAATTATGCTTTTAACACTAATTCTCTGAGAGCCCCCATCACCAAACCCTGCTGAGTTGAAATTACTCTAAAAATCAAAATTCTGGGCTAAGGCTGGAAGGTAACTCAGGAAATGAAGATGATTTAACTGAATTACAAATTAAGCTATTCTTAAAATAAATGACTGTTTTTGAAATAATTATTTTTTACAATGACATGATTAAGAGATTATAAGGACAATACCAAGGCAATATTAAAGTAAATAGCTGACCCCCTCCCTCCAGAAAAAAAAGAAAAACGTAAGAGGATTACTGTAACAGACAAGAATAGTAATGTACCAACAACCAATTAACTAATCAACAATCAATAGATTTAAATCAAAAATTTAAACATCACTTAATCCATCATGGAAGTTACAAGCATCTAAAATAATTACTATTTTTCACAGCAACTCAAAAGTTTAAACTGCTTTTAACTCAGATTTAGAGACTTACCAAAATGATAGCAGTATGATAGTCTTTCTTCAGTTTTAATTATTTCATATTATTTGTAATTGAAGTAAGAAATAATGTAACTGAAATTATGCTTAAAATGTGAAACTATCAATAACTTTTATTTTCAAAAAAAAAAAAAAAACTTATTTTGTTAGTTTCTTTTTATAGCTAAAATAATTAAACCAGTCAACATGTGTAAAAAAAAAAAAAAAAAAAAAAAAAAAGTTACATAAAGAAAGAATGTTTAAAAACACTAACACCACAGAATGGTAAATATGATCAAGTAAAAAAATACCTTAGGAGATGTTACAACAACTTATGAAAATATTATTGATGTCTTGCTCATATTATTGCAAAAAGGGGGGGGGAGGAGGCAGTGCACATGATTCAGAAGAAATTGTACTAGAATTAACATACTTGTCTTTTAAACACAAATATATATCAACTTTTCAAAGTACTCTATTTTGAAAACTGATAATTGGCCTTGAGTTCTTTTCTGGTCTTTTTGGAACAAATTTGTTATCTATACTTATAATAAAGCTGTGCGTGTGCGGAGCCCGTTTATCAATTTTTTTTTATTAGAATTTGAATTACAATTTAAGCGAAATTTCGATGTTTTTCCCCCTATAACTTCCGAAAATATTATCGCACAAAACATGATTTATACATCAATTTAAAGATAAAAAAATTAGCTTTCTAATGGTATCAGCGTTTTAATGTATAACTTAAGCCTCTATTTTTAACGAATTTTTAAAGAAATATTTTAACCATGTTTTTTTTAGCACGTGACTGGATAAAATAAAATATAAAATGTGATATTTTCTAAAAAAATAAATGCAAAGCAAAGGTTTCTATAATCGTTTGCAATACCTAAATAATTCAACAAATCTTCTTTATTTACGGTAAACCTGATTGAATTTAGACAGGATTTGCATTGAAATCCCGATTTAATGGCATATTTCTGTAATCGTTTGCAATATCTGTATCATTAATTCAATAATTTTTTTCTTTCCCCTTTACGTTTTCTTTAAAAAAACATTTAATATTTTGGCAACATCACCGAAAAAAACATTTTTAATATTTTGGAAGCATAACCGGTAATTAAAACTGACTGATTTATAAAATTAAAGAATATTATTAGGAAAACGTGTTCTTTTAGAATGTTCCGTCCATCATCTTAAAGAAAATATTAATTTCAGGCCAATCTATGCCGGAATTACTTCAACGTTAATGAATATGTGATTTAATTGAAAATTTTAGAACGCATTACTCATGGCGAACCAGCTGGTCGCCAAAGGCGGCTAGTATTAAATAAATGATTCTTAGAAACATTTCTTTCATAATTGTATGTTTAAGAAATTTTTTATGTTGCACCTCCTGATTTGTCTGTTGTCAGCCTCTTTAACCACTTCTGGACCTACAATGTCATTTACACCATGTAACATGCCGTTCTATGCATTCTTGCTTTTAATTTGAGCTAGTAAGGGATAAACAAAAAGTATAATTTTCAATTAAAAATTTCCTTAAACTCTAATTATCCGAATATCTTATAAGTTGTGTGTGTGTTTGTTTGTTTCTATTTATTGGGTTGTTCGGAAAGTAATTTCGTATTTTTTTTGTCAAAATGAAAAGAAATTTTCGTTTAATGAATAAATTATTTATTAAATTATAAAATTGCCATTCTGGTCTAATACCTTTTGCCATATTTTTGGTAGTAACATGATTACACGCTCATAAAAGTTTTGGTCTTTGCTGTAAAAAAAAATGATCGAGGTGGTTTTTGGCCTCCTCATTTGAAGGAAAAATTTTGCAAATCAGTTCTGGTACTGATGTACTGTTAACACATCTTCTCCACACATATTGGCTAATTTATTTCTGGCTTGAACAGCATTTTTACCTTTTATATAGCAAAAAAGAAAAAAATGACGAAAATGCTGTTTATTGCTCTCCATATTTAAAAGGGCACCATCCAAAAACTACTGCGAAGAATCAGCTGCACTTTTTCACACTCAAGCCTTGCTATATCAGCTCTTAAAACATAAAATGATTTTGCGGTTTAAGTATGAAATTGGGTGCGAAAAATGCAATTAAATCCTTTGTCAGGAAAAAACGAAATTACTTTCCGAACGACCCAATACTACACACTATTCATATTATTTCATTACTTCGAGAAAGGAGAAATTATTTGGAGTAACATTAAAAAACATTATCTCTGTTATTATTTCTTTTCCATTTAATTCTTTAATAAACAGTAACTGATGATAGGTACATATAAAATTGTTTTCATTTTGTTAAAAATCTTTATTTGAAAGTTTTTCTTCAAAAGATTAAAAATAGAAATGTATCCATGTAGCTGATATTAAATAAACTTCTTTCATCAGAAGTTAGAAAGCAAATGCTTTAATTTAAGTCTAAGACTATTGTAGTGATTTTCTTAAACCACCTGTGTTCATAGAGGAAAAAAAATATAAAATCATTTTTAAATAATTTTAAAGTAATTTCCCTAATAGAAAATCAGTAGAAAAAAATGAAAATTACAAGCAAGCACCAGGAGGGAAAAAAGAGCATTTCTAATATTTTTAATACCTTTTAATAACCTGAAACCTTTTATTACATTTAATTTACTTTTAACTCTCAAGTCAATCACTATAAGAATAAAGCCATTTTTCATCAACTAATAATCAAGTGAAAAACAATATAGTTATAGTAACACATAAAAACTATTTCTGCCAATATACGCTTTGATATACTTACTAGTTTAAGCAATTTCATTTTGCATTGATAAAAAAAGAATTTTTTTCATTCCAAAAAAGTTTATAAAGAACTTTTTTTTAAAATTCACTTTAATAGTTTTTTTAACATTATTGTCAAGAAAAGAAAGCCTTTTCCTTATAACTTATCCAAAAAAAAAAAAAAAATGCTTCAATCAAAACTTTAACATATCAATTAAACAAAAGTTCAATCAATCAAACAAAACCCAAAACAATTCAAATAAACGAACAACCCAAAACAATTCAAATAAAGAAGCAAGTCAAAATAATTCAAATAAAACAACAACTCAAAAGAATTCAAATTTCGAAAAACCAATTCAATTAATTCAACAATTAAAATGTGTTTGTTATATAACTTATTTCACATTTAAAAGGAAGGAATTTTATACTAACTTTTCACTCACTTTCAGAAACGCTAAGATTCTGAAATTTTACACAGTTACGTGTTTTTGATGACAAGATAATATTTTTGGAAATTCATGGTTCTTTAATTTGTTAGTTTTGATAAAATTTTGAAACAATTTAAAAATAAATATAAGGTTATGAATTTGAGACAAAAAATAAATACAAGATTCTATACGATTAGTAATAAAGGATTAAAAGGTATATTAAATAACTAAAATAACTTTTCTCAAAGCAGAAAAATGTAAAAAAAAGTCTGTAAAATAAGTTCTATATTTCAGTACATTTATAAAAGCATGCTTTTAAAACATTATCTTTTTAATATTTAGTCTAATTTATCCTCATTACTTTGCACTACAACCCAGGTAGTCAAAAGCAAACACCACTTTAGAGGATTTATCAAATAAAAGTTACAGTATTAAAAAAAATAATGAAATTTAGAAATAAATCAAAAGATATACAAAATATTCAACTTCAAATGTATCTGTTCAAAATTCAAAGTTTGTCTGCTGAAAAATTAAATATAGATTAATTCACTTCTCAAACATTACCTTACAAATTCTTATTGCATTAAAAAATAAGCTAAAACTTTAACTTTGTTTGTCTTAAAAATATTAAACTCCTTTTAATTTCAAATCACTGTTAAAATCTTTAGATAAAAGGTGAAAAATACAGTACTGAAATATATTTAAAAGTTTAGATGTCTCTACTTGTATGATCAATATTAGGAAAATACATGTATTTAATGGCAAATATAAAATTTTACACAAGAAAAAGAAAATCAAAATATTTGTTAATTTATATCATTGAAATTCAAAATCCTCCCATTATACTGGAGCTAAAAAAAAGAAAGAATCGATTCACATGACCCATTAAATAAATTAGAATTAAAACAGATTTTAAAACATGAATAAATTGATTTCATCTTAAGAGAGTTGGGTGGAAGTAGACAGTGGGAAGAATTGGACAACTGTATTAATATCTAAATAAAACATTAGAATCTATTTCAAATTTTTTCATTGGAATGAGTAACTATAACCTCTTACTTGATCCTAATTGATATACCAGCCAAAATATTATTTGTGTTTAAAACAGAAAATATGATTTTCATGCTTCAGAAATAAATAAGCAATCTTAATTTTTAAATGATTTTTTTAAACTTATTACTAGTAAAACAAAAATATTTTAAACGCACATTAGTCAAATGAAGTTTAAATACAGCATGCTTAAAGTGATGTGCGTGTTTTTAAAAAGGTCTGCAGTGGAAGGAATAAAGCAATACCAATGAAGGAGGAATGGAACATATCTGGTTAGAATTCAATACATTATCTTAATAGTTAAAAATGCTAACTATTAAAGTTTGAGATTTTTCTTAATGTTATTAATAAAATTAGTTGTTGGTGTGTTATTACACAAAAGCAATTTGAGGATTTTAAATTTCTTAAAATATATAAATTAGTAAACATTATTAAGTTATGTAATATAAAGTAATTATTACAATAACAAAAAAAGCTCAGCTTCTATTAACCAAAATGCATTAAATGAAATTTCTCTTATTTTCAAAAATTTACTTAAGAGAACCAGTGTCTCTAAACATGTTTTGTTAGACTTTCTTTTTATTCATAAGAGTACCACATAAAATATGAATTCATACTATAGGTCATTCTGTATTATTTCAAACACATACACACACAAAAAATGAAACCCCACCTAAAATCATGTTTATCACTTAATTTTAGCAAAGGAAAACTCTACTGTAAATATAAAAAAGATATAAACAATATAATAAATATTAAGTAATGAAAAACATGAAGCTAAGTTATAAAAGTTATTCATTAAAACTTTCATTGCTCAAAATTAAAGATTACTAATTTTGTATTTTTTTTATAAATAAAAATGCCGTGAATATGGAAGAAAAAGTTTAAATACTAGAAAAAGAAATGTATATTAATAACATGTTGCACTTAGAGGAAATGGTTAAGAAAATAAAAGTTCTCCAGATGTGACAGCACTAATTAAAGATTTCAAAAGTCAACTGTTTGCCATAACCAAAAGCATAAATCATTGAATAAAAAGGATATAAAAATACATTTATTAATTAATTTTCTCAAATCCAGTCCCATCCCTCCTTCATAAAAGGGAGGTGTGGGACACAAATGTTACAATTTTTAACTAAGCAAATAAATCAAGTTGTTTGTATTTTGCAGTTATTGTATTTTTTAAAAATAAATTAAAGAGGATACTATTATATTTTTATGAACTGCACCTCTTGGCAAGTATAAACCAATGAAATAAAAAAAAAATGTTTCATTCCTTCTAACTTTCTCCTATTTATATAAATACATATTTAATAAAACCAAAATGAAAAGAAATGCTTAAAAAATATTATGAATCATAAAGCTTTAGAAATAAACAATTCACAACCTTACCAATAATTCAAAAAATTATTTAAGTCTTAATTCCATTAATATTTCATTTTAATCTTAAGCCAAAAGTATTGAAAGGCCAAAAAAACCCCATTCAACAAAAGAATGCCACAGCAAAGTCCCTCCCCCTTTTTTTAAGTGTGATTGATAAAATACCCAAAGTGTGTGCTTTGTTTGACATTCTCACCCAGGTGGGTTTGGGGACAGGGAAGTTTCTGAAGAACTCTCAAAAGATACCTGAACATAAATCTTTTAGCAACCATCAGTTAAGCATCTTTTGTACATTTGAGGCTTTTGAGATGGGGAGGAAATTTTAAAATTTTTAAAGAAACAAACTTCTGCGATACCTGAGCCTGAATGATTACAGGAATAAGAGAGTTAGTATCTATTTCTTTCTAATCACTATTTTACCATGCATATTGAAAGATAAAATTTAACATTTAATTAAGGATTATTCTAGATAAATATCTTATTAAACAAGATATAGATGGGGAAAAAAGTTTACTATAATAAATTGTTTACAGCATTTAAAATTAATATCAGTTAAGGGTAATTATTTCAGTGCAATTAATTTTTCAGATATTACTGATGAAAAAAACAACTAAGAAATGACAGAATTGCAACATTTTTTATTTAGAAATTTCACTTAGAAGTTACAAAAATGAACAGAGGTGCATAATTTTGTCATTCAATCATACCTCAGTTAGATTTAGTAGTGTATCTCAATGAAATGTTTTCAATAACACTAACACACAAATGCACCACTTCCAATAGCATCATTAGATGAAAATACCTTTTTTTGATTAATCACAAATTTAGTAGGATAAAATCTTGAAATTGCAGCACTGAAAGTTATGGGAAATGCTAACATGAAAAATAATTGTAAAAACTGCATTTCAAAAAATTTGTCTCCAATCAATATATTTTTTTTTTTAGAATGGTAAGTGGCGCTACAATATCCAACATATTTTCTTAAAACCAAAAAGGTCCCCTCCCCCAAATCTTGACTTCTCTAAATAGAAAAAAAAAATATGAATAGATATAAATATACAGACCTTTAACCTTCAATTTAGAAGGTATTGGTTAATCAAATATTTGTAAGTATAACTGTCTCCCTCTAATATATGCCAGGCCAGACCTATTACTTCTAAAGGCATTTCAGATCATTCCATCCCTGCACAAGACAAGTATGATTCATTCAAAAAGCACAGGGAAAATATATGATATATCAAGAAAAGCCCCTTGACTTTTTTTCTTTCCTTAAGGAAAAATGTTAATGTACTATCTTTCCAAATTTCAGTTTTCAATAGCAATTCAAAATGTTTGCAAAATTTCCCACACAAAACAATTTCTACAATTTATTGTTTATGTTAATTTTAGATACCTTAATTTGTATTCTCTAAAGTAATCGCAACATTTAAAGGAAACAGGAATATATTATAGGATTTTTTTTTTTTTTAAATCTACATAAGTGTTAAGAGATTATTCAAAAAGTCATCAAATATGATTAAGGAAAATATGCATTGAAAGTTTAACAAATCATTGTATCTTATTCATTTTTTTTTTTCTCATTGGGCTACATGTGCTTAAATATTTTACTTTTCAGGAAGTTCTCTTAGCCAACCATATACAAAGTGATCACTTTAATCATGAACCAAGAGCTAATTTCTAAACTATTAGATCTGTACATCCAATAATAAGAATTTTCTAAATAATGTAAATAATTATACTTTATGTTATTTAGGTAAAAAAAACATTCAATCAATATACAAATGAAAATGAATACAAAATTTTTACCCAATCCTATCAATTATATTTGATAAAAATATTTTTAAATACTGACATTTTCAGTTTAAAAAAAGTTTCACGCTTCAACAATCAAAATTGACAAAGTAGTATGATGTTTTCAATTTCACAATCTTAGCCTGAAGGAAGCACTGTTACATTAACTGGCAGGTTTTCCTTGAGGGGGCGGCTAAATTGATCTAATAAGGAACTAACTTGAGCCAGAAAATCCGTTTCACATGGTGTATTAGTAGTATACCTTTAGGATGTTTACTCATAGAAAATTAAAATGTCACATCCAACCAATTATGAGAAAAGAAAGTTTTTCATATTAAATATTCTATTAAATTGTAAGTAGTGGTAAACAGAAAAGTAACATGGTGGTAATGCAGCATCCTGTCAGTCAGTATTCAGATTTCTGTCTTGAAATAATGAAAATAAATAAAAACATGCCAGTTAAATTACTTTATATATTTTTATTAATCTTCTTATCCATATAATAGCTTTTGCCCATATGATAAATCAAATTAATAATAATTTTTAATAGCTAAATAATTAGAAAAACCAGTAGCGATAAATAATTATAATCATTATTATCACTAAGAAATCATTATAATTTTCAAATCATTGTAAAACTTTGTTCTAACATTCTACATATGGAACAGAGAGAAGCAGCAATTTTATTTAATACATAGGCAAGTAATCCAAATTCGTTTACACCAGATCTCCAATGGGAACATTGCTTTTGTAAACACACAGAGAAGTTTTTTATTAATTGCAGAAAATGTTCTATCAATTTAGAATAATTAAAAATTTCACAAAATTTAAGATAATTCTAATACTAGCTCTTGCTTACAATTTTAAGGGAAACAGAAGAAAAAAAAAACATCTGTATGAATATTTTTTATGATAAGAAAAATTATGAAAAGCTTCTGGCACATTTTTTGAAATTTGATCTCCTAAGACATTTTATTAAGAGAAATATCATAAAATGATATAACATTTAAAAGATAATTAAAAACTAAAAAAAATCCTATTAAATACATATTTATATTGGAACAACAATCATAAAGAAGAAATTGGAAACAGAAATAATGACATTCATAAAAAATTTCATTAACCCCTTCCTTCTCGCGCCCGTGATATTTCCGGGCTGGCGTATTCAAAAGTAATGCGCCAAAAATATTAAAACAATCTATTTCTTATGCCCAGAATCATGTTTATTACTCAATATATACACCAGATGGCTACCCTAGACTATTTGGAATGTTTTTAGAGATGGCTAATTTATTTTAAGCTATACACTCAGTTTTATATAATTTTCTTGAATAAAAAAAATAGGCACTTTTATGACCATTTTCTTCACAATTATGCAAGTGTTAAGGGTTTAATGGTTGTTAATAACTAGTTAGATAGGCTTCAGAACTAATTAATGGTTTTGCAATGCCATACCGTGAAATTCGCCAATGTTTTTAGTTTCTCAGCAGTTACAATGTCCCATCACATTTTAATTATTGATTTATTCAATTAGATTTTATTGATGGGTTATTTCTTTAATCTTCAAAGATTTTCAAATAGATAAATACCTGCCAGGGCTATTCCCAAGGCATTCCAGTAAAGAAATATTATTATTCTTGAAACCAGTTTTTACATATAGTGGAAATACAACATGGAGATGAATACAGATAAAATAATAAATTCTTCATAATCTATGAAAAGATCACATGCAGATTTCAGCAATTTAGGAATGAGTATTTCATTTATGTACTTTTGGACAATTTGAAAGAAAATATTTTAATCCCCTTTTCTAAAATTAAACTTGAGAATTCCGAACAAATATTAAAATGAATCGCAAGATTTTATAAATAGTTTCTTTTATCACCATTCTGAAAGAACACTAAGCTTTACTATTCTAAAAGAATACACAAATCTAATGTATAAAGAAGGATTTTTTTTTTGTTCGAATTGTAAATATTGTCGTATCATTCATCCTATTGAGATAAAACACTGCCAAATTATTGACTGATTGCACTTAATATTCATTCAGTGGCAGCAATGCACCAGATACCACCTAATAAATTATAAAAGATTTCTAGAATTTTTATTTTGAAAAGTTTTTGAATTTTCTAGCTAATTGATATGAATAATTTAAAATTGTAAATGCAGTTCTATTTATCAATGGTTAAGAGTAGTAATCAACAGAAATTACCAAATGTGACTAATTAAAAAAGTATGATAGCTGTGTTAATCATGTTATTTTATACTCTTTATAATAACTTCCCACTTATAAAATTTCAAATTGATTAATTCTTAAAAATATATTAGCACAACTTTTTGTCAAAAAATCTAAAAGGTGGGAGAAAGTTCAGCAGAGAGGAAAAGAAAGATATGTGCTTGATAAAGCGAAGAAAAAGTATTTGAAGATAAAATAAAATTCAAAAAATAGAAAGAAAAAAAAAACTTTAAAATTAGAAAAAGAGGATTTTAAAATAAGGAAAAAGGGCAGAAACAAATTTGAGAATAAGAGAGATGAAAGAAAAAAAAGTGTCTGCTTTAAGCCAACAATTAATTTCTAGAAAATATTCATCATCACAAGCATTACAGAAAGTTGTAAGAAAAGTTAAGAAATCTGTCTGAATCAGAAATCCAAGGGAAAAGTAAGCACTTGAGAAGAAGTCAGTTTCAAATATATGATTCTTTATTCCATCTGCTAAACTTGAGAACTGCCGTTCTAAAGATGCTACAAAGTGCGAGAAAACTTTTCATTATGATATATCGAAACAAAATTCATCGAGAAATGCTATTCACCCCTTAAACTCATTTAACCACCTTAAAGTGTCCAAGTCAGGCCCCTGTCAAACAGGACAATAAAAGGTCAGGGCTCAGAGTTAATCAATTCAAAACTATTCTCACAAAACTTAGAATTCTCATGTATTAATATTAATAATTACAGGGTTTTTTTGTAATAAAATTTAGAATTATAAAGCACTAAAAGAAAATTACCCTACAACTAAATTATTACATTAGTTTGAAAGCTAAAACTTTGATTTTTTTGTATAATTGTTTTTTAAGTAATTTTTCATGGATATGTTATACAGATTAATGTTTCATAAAATATAAGAATAAAAAAATTTCTTAGAGATATAATGTGAAAATTTTATCTTTTAAACTCGTTAAAATCTTTCCGATGTAACGCTAGTAACAATAAAATGACCTTTTAAAAAAAAGTCAGCACAGTGAAAAATATTAATTTCTTTTTACTTCCAATATTCAGCAATTCAGAATAATTTGTTAGTAACTTTATTAAGCTAAGAGCGAATTCATTCTAAGATGACTACAATCGCGACTAGAAGGACCATCAAAAATGGATGATAACGTGTTTTAATGTAGTTTTTCAGATATTTTTGTTAATAAATAAGAATAACAGCTGTTAGAGATGTTCAGACTATTAAAAAAATTATCTTATAGCCTTGTACTTCTGAAATTTAGTAAAGGGCTTTTTTTATGTTTTACATTTCAAAAATTTAATTTTAACCTGTTTGTTATCCTAAATGCAAAAATCAATAAAATTTTCTTACTTTTAACTTTGAAAACACTTACAGAAAAACATGATTGCATACTTTATAAAAAAATGAAAATAGCTTCATGATTCATAGTTTTCATAAGTAATGGAGAAAAATTCATAAAGTTAAAAAGATGCCAGCTTTGCAGTTAAAAGCAAAATGAAAATAAGTAATGATAATGCAGTTTTGAAAAGTATTTTTTAAGCTTGCTTGAAATAATATATCTCATCACCTTAAAATATAACAACACACAAAAAGTGAAGAATTTTATTCACAGAACTGCTTTAAACTAAAGCAAAGAAAGCCTTATTTTTAAACACAAAGTTTAATGGGACTCAATGATTTGATGAAGCAATAGCATTGTTTTAATTTTATTAAAATAAATTCACTTATAAATTGTGTCCAGAAATAATTTTTGAAAAATTACTAAAATTTAAAAAAAATTATACAAGCAAAATTGATACGATTGAAGTCACCGTTTTAAACATTTTAATGAGTGCGAGTATATTTTTTGTGGAATAATAAGCTTTGACGTTATGACAGAAACAAGTAAAAATTCTGTTTTAATTTTTTTAATTAAACTTTAAATAAAATTTTAGAAAACCTGCTCTATACCCAAGGAGCAACCTTTGCCTCTATATATATATATATATATATACACTGAAGTGACAAAAGTCATGGGATGACGGTTAATATCGTGTCGGTCCTCCTTTTGCCCAGCGAAGTGCAACAACTCGACGTGTCATGGAGTCCACAAGTCGTTGGAAGTCCTCTGCAGGAATATTGAGCCTTGCTGTCTGTATAGACGTCGATAATTCTGAAAGTATGGATGGTGCAGGAGTTTGGGCACGAACGGACCTTTCGATGATGTCCCATAAATGCTCGATGGGATTCATATTGGGCGATCTAGGTGGCCAGATCATGCGCTGTAATTGTCCCTAATGTTCTTCAAACCAATCGCGAACAGTTCTGGCCCGGTGACATAGCGCATTGTCATCCATAAAAATCCCATCGTTGTGTGGGTACGTGAAGTCCATGAATAGCTGCCAGTGATCTGCAAGCAGCTGAACATAACCATTTCCAGTCAACGATCGGTTCAGTTGCACCAGAGGACCGAGTCCAGGCCATGTAAAAACAGCCCACACCATTATGCAGGCACCACCAGCTTGAACAGTGCCTTGCTGACAGTTTGGGTCTATGGCTTCGTGGGGTCTGAGCCACACTCGAACTCTACCACCAGCTCGTAACAACTGAAATCGTGACTCATCTGACCACGCCACGGTTTTCCACTGGTCTTGGGACCAGTCGATATGCTCACGAGCTCAGGAGAGTCGCTGCAGGCGATGTCGTGCTGTCAGTAAAGGCACTCGAGTCGGTCTTCTGCTGTCATAGCCCAAGGAAGACAAATTTCGCCGCACAGTCCTATCGGACACGTCCCTCGTACGTCCCACATTGATTCCTGCAGTTATTTGACGAAGTGTTGCGTGTCTATTAACATTGACCATTCTACACAGACGTCGGCGGTCTCGGTCGTTAAGTGCAGGTGGTCGCCCACTACGCTGTCCATGATGGGATGTGATGCCTGAAATTTCATACTCTCGGCACACTCTTGATACTGTGGATCTCGGAATGTTGAATTCACTAACAATATCCGCAATGGAATGACCCATGCGTCTAGCTCCAACTAATATTCCATGTTCAAAGTCTGTTAATTCTCGTCGTGCCGCCAAAAATCACGAAAAGGCTGTTCACATGAATAACTTGAACACAAATGAAAGCTCTGGAAAACGAACAGCGCATTTATACGTTTTCGCTGCGATACTACTGCCATCTGTATATTTGCATATTGCTATCCCATGACTTTTGTCACTTCAGTGTGTGTGTGTGTATATATATATATATATATATAAGATTTCAATGGGAATTTTTAAAAAAATTTTAGGTTATAAAAGAGAAAAGGCAAAAGTTGTTGAAAAAATGATAGAATCTAAAATCTAACAAATAAAACTTTTTAAACGTCATTAGAAATTTTAAATAACAGATCCAACAATATATATAAACTAAAATTTATAAGGATTAATCCAACAAAGAAAATTTTTTAATAAATGCGGAAAATTTATAAAAACATGAAAGAAATCACAATCACCGCAAATCTGAGGCTCTAAGTTAAAATTTCATAATTGATTTTGTGCGATAAATTAATGTAATTCACACAGCAGTCAATTAAAATTCAATATAGCACAGTAAAATTCCTTTAATAAATTGTTAAAAAAACTGCCCCAAAACAACATACTGAGAACAATGAACGTACAAAGTACTTCACAGTGTTTTTTGAGTAATTCTCATGTTTTCTTTGTCATACCAATTTCTACATGCTATATTCTAAGTTTAGGCTTATCAGACCAGTCAGCATATTTTTTTAAGACATAAAAAGGTTAAATGTAATCAGGTTTAACTGAAACAAATTCTTCCTCATCTTTGAATTCCACTAAAGTTCAAACATTTTTCAAGTCAAAAGAGGTACGACATATTATACATTTTGTTCTGCCTGTTTGGTATAACCTTCCCAATATTTCAATAAGCAATAATGCATATTTTTGAAGAGGATGAGGGAAAAAGTCATTAAATGTATTTTAATATTTGTGGCACCCCACAAAAAGTTGCCCTTGCACTTCTCAAGAAAATTAAGCATATTTTTAATTACCTTTTTTCAAAATCAAGTACTTTTAAAATGCTTAAAATGGTTTTCAAATTTAAACTTTTCATGACGCTATGCATCCTATATGATTATTTAAAGGAACCAAAAAGAAAAAGCTGCTTTTTGAAACAGGGGCTAGCAATATAAAGGAATTAAAAATGTCCTTCACACACACAAGAAGCTAAATAGATTTAAAAAGTTTTCAATCACATTAGGGATTTCTAACAACAAGATGGATTCATTAGATCAAGACTGCTTGGAAGAATATACTTTTCAAAATTTGAAACTTAAAGTCACTTCTCATCTGTAACTGCAGCAATCAAGGGATAAAAAAGAAATAAGACAATATTCTATAAGGATAAAGCACAAAATGTTTTTAAATAATAATATGCTTTTAATAAAATTCTTTTTAAGTTATATTTCTCTCATTTAAAATTAACTTAATATCATAAAATAAAAAATTTTGAGTTTTAAAATGGTTTTTATTTGTATAGATGAAAGACATTTTTTAAAGTAAACTATAAGCAAATGAAATCACCAATATTAGATTTTTATTTTTAAAAATTGATAATTTTACAGCAAATTCAGGAAATTCAAATTCTACATGCAACTTTTTTTTTTTTTTTTGCTGTTAATAAGTATTCTTAACCATATATTTTTGTACTTTTGTACTTGAAAACAAATTTGCTTTCTAGTTATATTTATTTTAAAAAGTGAAAATCTTGATTTAAAAAAAATTCAAACTTTAGTTTATTTTAAGAAACTATTTTCATTCTGACTAAAATATTTTTGGGCATATAGTGACCATAATGACAACATTTTATGGAATTCAAATTCTCAATTTTTAAAATAAATTTTTCATGATGCCCCCTAATGTGAAAGTGTATATACATTAGTCTAGAAATTAGCTTACAGGGTAAGATTAGAGTGGGCACCCTGTATTTAAACTCACATTTAGATTATGCTAACTAAAATTTTACCCAAAAAAAGCTCGTAATAATAAAAATTTGAATTGGTTATCTGTAAGCTTTAAGTAGGAAATTTCTATCCACAGGCACAGGAAGAAAAATATGATTCTATAAATCATTTCCCTTTATTTTATGCTAATTTTTATATTCCTTAAATCATACTAAAAAAAGTCAACTCATCTGATAATCATTTACTAAATAAATATAACTTAATCATTCAGTATAAATGTACATTGTCTTACACAGTATATTATTATTTTCCTTGCTACTCTAACATATGCAACCCATTTAAACCCATCAAACTTCAAAGGAACGCTTTTTTTTTTTTTTTTTTTTTGCCATTAAATCCTGAAATAATTGCATGATCTAGAGCATAGGTTCCCAACGTGGGCGATAATGCCCCCTTGTGGGCATTTGAAGCTTTCAGGGGGGCGGTGAAAGACCCAGAGAAAATAAAGGGGTTTTGATATGGCATGAAGGGGCATTAGAGGATTAACCAAATATAGTGTACAATAACTTCAAGGAGCGATTCCAGGACATCTTAAGCATGGACAGACCAGACTGGGTTTTGGATCATTTTTCCAGTGTCAACACAGCAGGATCACTTCAGTTAGAAGAACTAATGGAACTCACGACAAATGAGGATCTAAAAATTAAAGAATTTTGGCAGCAGAAGTCTATTTCACAACTGCATTCAGGATTATGGTCGTTTTTTCAACAACTTCTAATAGCATTCTCCTCTTCATATTTAGCAGAACGTGGATTTAATGCTGAGCCAACATTGGTAACGAAAAAGAGAAATCGGCTCCATATTACTGAAAGTGGCCACTTACGATTGTTTTTAAGTAAAATAGAGCTTGGTATTAACAAGTTCCTTAAAATGAATCAAATTCAACCTTCTCATTAGTTAAGTTAGAAATTTGTCTTTAAATTTTAATAAAAATAGTTTTTAATATAATTAAGTATGCATTTTGATGGGTCACTGAAATTGTAAATTTATTTATTTAGAAAGCAATAGTTTATTATGAATTAATTCTTATCAAAATCCCTGCCTGTCCTTATGACAGGTAAGCTAAAATTTTTATTCCTCTTTTTTTTAAAATAAAGAAGAAATTCAGTAGCATTTCAATTCCAACAATATTCTATCTATTAGAATTTTTTTTTAATTCTTGTTTTCACCATGCATTATGTACCCTCTTATTTCTCTGGAGTGGAAGGGGGGCGATATTGAAATATTCATTAGAAAAGGGGCACCAGTTCAAAAAAAGTTGGGAACTTCTGATCTAGAGACTAGTGAAAACTAAAAATGAATCTATTATAGAATTTTCAAAAATATGCATTTAAAACTTACAGAAACACTTTATAAAAATAAAATTATAAAAGGCTTTTTCTAGTAACCACCACATTGTTCAGCTAATTAAGATAAACTGGTATTGAATTCTTTCTTATTTTTAGTTATCACAGATTCCCTACCTGGTTCAGACATCACCAGAAGCTCTTTCAGAATATTTATATAAATATTGCATTTTAACAAAGAGCGGAAAAGAAGGTCCCCTGCCCTCAATAATCAATTTATTTACCAAGACAAACAGCTTTCCACTCTCCTTTTATATCATGATCCTCCTTTTTGATCATGAATGGACAATTGAATTAAATTTAATGGATATTACAAACTTCTGTAAAAAAGATCATAAATTAGAATTTTTTTTAAAAAAAAGCAACACTTTACAAAATATTGGATTCTTCTTAAACCAATAAATCACCTTATCTTATACATAAGGAGAAAGAAAAAAACAGGAGGAGTGGTCTCAAATTTTCTCATATACTCTCTAATAAAAGTATTATCTTAAAGAATGCTTTGCTTAGCATTAGTAAACAATTAGAAAATATTAATCTTTTGTCATGAATTTAGCATTTTTACTGAATCTATTTGATCCTTGAGCAGATATTTTGTGATTAACCCCTAGAATATGGCACTGGTATCTGAAAATCAAATTTGTGTTTTAAACCTATATTTTCCAACCAAATGAAACAAAAATTTGACAGAAAATTTCACATATCCTATTCACTGTAGACACAAAATCTTATACCAAATTTGATATCTTTAAGTCATTGTGTTTTTAAATTATTACAATTAAATATTCCTAAAAACGTAGACAGTCACCCTCTTGTTGGAAATGGTCTAAAATTTGACAGGTCTCTACCTAATAGATGTTAAATCTGTGACATGAATTATATCTATCTAGCTCTCTTCAATTTGTAGTATTTGATTAATTAATATTTCTATAGACAGACACACTTTCTCCTGAACAAATTTTGCTCAAAATTTGAGGCATCTACACATTTGATATAAATACTGCACATCAAACTTCATCCATCTAGCTCAGAGCACCCAAGTTATCTTTAATCAAATTGACAATTGTCAATATTTTAGAAATTGCTAAAAAATGTGTTTTTCGAACACAGAAAGGTCTATAATGTGGAGATTCATGAAAATCTCATGTTTAATTTTATTATTATAACAATACTTTCTCTACACTTATACTCCTCTTATAGTATGAGAAAGTAAAGCAATATGTTGATATATTGAAAATACAGATCATAAATTTTTATTGTTCATAATGCCATGCTTTTAAAATATCTTTTCCTATTATTTAAAATGCAAAACTGGATTAAAGAATACTGAATTTTATTAAAAAGATAGAACAAGACACTTTACTTATATTTTCTAATCTTGCATAAGGATACCTCCTAAAAATAATGATTTAATTTTAAATTATAATTTAAGAAATCAAATTAAAACTGTTTAAATTTATCAGAATACCCAATAATCAAATTATATTTTCAAAGCAAAATAAATTTAACATATAACTTTAATTAGTATCTAAAATTTAATGTGATTAAGACTTAAAAACTGAATATAACAAATAATTGAAAATACATCTTACACTATTCCCACGGGCATCAATATTTGGAAACCTGCGTACAACATGTTTAATCGCTGATTCCAAGCTTTTGTCACTTAAGAAAGTTGGTTTGGACTTATTATCACCACATGCCTATAGAAAACAAAAAAATAAACAAATTATGACTGTTATGAAAAGAACATAAGTATATATACAGTGGTGGAAACAGAATTTAAACAGTCATTTAAAAACATAAATCTATAATTAATAAATCAAAAATTTAAAAGAAATTTTAAAAAATATACATCTATTTTCAAATATTTTAACTCAAATCAAATTTATATTAAATTTGTTTTAAAATGGGAAAAATTCAAGGTTTGAAAGGATAAATATATCTGAGCTCTAAGAAAAAAAAATGAGTAAATGCTAGAAAAGTCAGTGTAGGTAAGGCAAAAAGAAATTACAATAGTGAAGTCTTAACAAGCTGGAAAACAGGTACCTTCCATAAGGCTTCAAGAGGATGGTAAACATTTTATCACTTTCCAGTATAATTTTCTAATGTTTGTACACTTTAGATATAACTGCATTAAAAAAAAGTTAAATCAAAACTTTCCTAAATGTCATTATTCATTTCTTACATTAGTTACATACAAGGTAAGTTGTTAATTTATACATTTCTAGATTTGTCAGATATAACAGTTCTGACTAAGAATCAATCTTCATTTTTAGATTTTGTCCTAAGAATCAGGATAGGGTTCTTAATCACTTCCGACAGTTTTCATTGTGTAGCAATTAAAAACAAGCTTTTAATGTGATAAAAACTTCATTTTTCAAGCATTTTGAATAACTTATGCATTAGGGAAGAGATATGAAGTATAGGACTGTAGTAATAGTCTTTCCTACCAATAAAGTTTTATGGCAAATTAATAAATATTTTAAAGAAATCTTCTATCAGATCAACATAGATAATACTTTTTTCTAGAATTATGAAAGCTGGTTAATAATGATTTGATATCAAAAGGCATCAACTATAGAAGTAAACAAGAAAACTGACTTCAAGGTAGAAAAAAACATGATACTTAAAGAGGAATTTGAAGATGGTGATTTTGACTTTTTTCAATAAAAACCATTATGGAGATGCATGAAATAATCAGATTTTATCTATGGTTGATTATGTTAACGATATCAAAGTTAATTACCATTATTCATTCATCTTGGGGTTGCTAGAGCTAACAGTTGTTAGTTGGATGCGACAGGTTTGAAAGGAATCAATTTGATCATAATTTTTAGAGGTTAATGATAGTTTAAAATTGTTAAAAAATATACAAATAGCAGAATTATATGAATAGCAAAATAATAAAGTAGATTACTTTAAACAGCATGTATGTCAATTAGTTCAACTGGAAACTGTGAAAGAGATCTATTTGAAAAGATGACTCCATTTTTTACTATTACATTGAACTATTAGTCATTCATTTTAAATCATATATTTCCTTCTTTTATCTAAAATCAAGAAATTTCTGCTTTGATAAAGACTCAATTATTATTATTTTATTTTTATTTATTTTTTGGAAAGTTTAGATATAATGATTCTGAATTAATTCACTTTGAAAATATTAAATAGGTATAGCATAAGTGATATTCCATGAAACAGAATACATTTCTATAAACAAACAATATTTTGGGATACTTGGGAAATAGCAATAAGAAATTCTGAGACAATAAGGTTCCTAACTGTCACAATATATTCTCTTCTAATTAGTTTGACTTTGTGATCAGAAAACAAAACAGAGCTCTAAATTATGTAATATTTTCTGGTGTAACTGGAAAGACATACCTGAGTAATTATGAATGTTGCTCTACTGAAAACCAATCAATTAATTTGAAAAAATAAAGGAATTGCTTAATAAGCCCTTCAGAACATGATTATGAAGTCTTATAAATTGTAGATTTAATTTCCTTCTCATAAGCACATTTTAAATTGAAAAAAAATTATAACTTCCGTAGAATTTGTTCTTAATTACCCTAATGACAATTTGATGAAGATGCTCTTGCTATTAATAATATCTTATAATTAACTGCTCAAAAGTCATTCCCTTGAAATCAGTGAGATTTCTCATATCCTCAAAATGTATTCCTAGTTTTGAGTAATGATTAATTTTTGGATTACAAATGTTGCAAACCTTTCAACTTTAAATTGATAGATCAAAAAAGTTTTTATCTACACATAGGTTAAAGAAACATTCATGGTTTAAACATTCAAGGTTTTTGAGATGCTCTTCCTATAAGAATTTATTTAGTGATTACTAATAAATATTTCATAAGCCTTGCATTCATTTACAATCAACTGAATCCTCACAACGCCTTTCAACCAAAATCAAGCTCTCTATATCTCTATCAAGTTTATACATACCCAAAACATATCTTCTCCTATACACATGCAATACACCATTTGAATTCTCTTTATGAGAATCAGTCCTCTGGGTTTTCTTTCATCCAACTTTTTATTATCAGACCTAATTACTTTTTTCATCACTAAACATTAAGATTTTTAAAAATTCAAATTTATTTATAAGCCAACATAAACTTTTCTTCTTTCTGTAATACAAGATTCCTTGCAGTTTTACCCATACAATAAATCTAAGCAAACATTACACAACACCCCAGAATGAGAACATCAGTAGTGGATTTCTGTCTATGCAACAAAGGAGCAAGCAAATAAATAAGAAAAGTTTATTAGTCCAGGAGTCACATAAATAAATTTGTAATAAAGAGATATTCTATGACTAATGTATTAGAAGAGTAATATGTTATTAAAATTATTTTTAAAGAAACTAAAGCATAATTAACTAATTATTTATAATTGATTTGAATATGTTTCATTTTACTAGAGTTCCTGTAATACAATTATTTTTTAATATTACATTTGATAGGTGAATGTTTACTTATAACTTATCACAATCAAATGCACTTATTTGGAAGTCAAGAAATTATTAAATAATGTTTATGGTTAATTTTTCCATTTTTTATATACTTTTGTGATGCACATCTTTAAATAATATAAATAAAAATATGCCTTTGATCATAAAGTTATTAAAACATTAGTATACCGATTAAATTCAAAATATGTTGAAAGGTGAAATTAAATTGATTAGTTTAGAGGACTTCATAGTAAACATTGCCAAGATTTCCAAAATGCTAAAATTTGTCCCTAAAGAATATTAGGATAAATATCAATGTGTTCTGCAGCCTTAATGTGAGATATTATTGAACTTATTTCTCCCAATATTTTTGATTAAATAGATTTCATGTAGTCTTCAATTTTTCAATTGATACATATTCTTAACTATGTAGAAAGATGTCATATCTTATTTTCAACATTTAGCTTATATTATATATTTATTTTTTTATTTAAAGGCTGTATAAAATACACTATAAAGCTAACCTAACATCATTTCAAAACAAAGTATCAAATATCCAGATTAATTCCCGACACTACCTTCATTTATCTTGAATTTGTAAGTTTTTTTTTTAATGTCTCACTGACTAACTTCTAAACTACAGTTAAATATTAGTTGCTTAATTGAATAATACATTCATTAATTACATTTCAAATACTATCTGATAAACAACAGAATTTGGAGATTTTTTTTTTCTTTAATATTCCTTGATAGTTTTTTTTTTTTTTTTTTTTTTTTTTTCATTTCTGGCATTAAAAATATTTGAATGAATATTGAGCAGAAAAATATTTATAAGTAGAAATTTCAAGCAATAAAATATACTTCTGATAAACATGTATTGTTGATTTATTTTATTAATATTAAACTATTGCTTTAAATGATTAAGTTCAAATCCATTTTTCATCATTATGCTTAAACTTCAAGCTCTTTTTTAAGATAGCAAGAATCTGAACTATGTTTGAATTTATTTCAAATCCTTTAGTAATACAGATGTCTTCACAACAATAACAAGATATATTGAGCAATAAACATATCATGAAATACAGTAAATGTCAAGTAATGATTCATAATCTGTCTTTAAGCAAAACTTCTTTAAAACTGAAATGATTTTTTTTTTTTTTCAGTATTTAGAATTAACAAACCAACTCTTGTTTATGAACTACTTTTGGTTACATATAATTTAGGAAAAAATATAAAGCTGTGTATATTATGACAACAAAAAAGAGCAAGGTTTCATAATACCTAGATAATTTAAAATTTATAATATTTCAACTTTTCTTCCAAAAATACAAGAATTAAAGAAAATCTTATAAATGCCACAAAACATAGAAATCCTTATAAAGTAGTTTATCTAAAAATTACAAAATTAATGATAAAAAAAATCCACAAGTCAAACACAAATAGTTTACTTTTGCTTTGTTTTTACTTCACAAGCAGAAAAATACTTTTTGCATTTACACATGAAAATTCGTCTTTTTTTTTTTTTTTTTTTAAATTTCAATGCACTCAGCTCTTTCACCAAATCACTTAAAATGTTAACAAAAAATAAAAACCTATTTTATAATTGATAATCTCAAAAATTAACTATATAAATACCAATAAGCTAAGTGCACTTAATAATTTGGTAAGATAAGAAAAAAAAAAATATTTCATGTTTAAAAAACCCCAGTTCATTTTGAATTGTTTCAAAAAAATTCCAGCTTATGATTTACAAAAAATTTTAATAAAATTTCACAGTTAAATTAATTAAAAATGGTATAAAAATTACTACGGATGATAAAAGCTGACAGTAAATAAAGAAATAAAATACTGCAAATACATTCAAAGTAGAGACATAAATAAATACTGAAATGTCAAAATCATATTTCATGCTTTTTAGAATTTTGTGTGTAAATCAAATTAGACAAATAAATATTTAATAAACTCTTTATTAACACTTTTGCTATAATTCAATAAAAATTACAAGAAATTTTGCAGACGGATACGGCAATTGATTAAGATTGATGTGCAGTTGAAAAATATTAATAAATATGCAACTCTTTAAGCGTTTCTTGTAATAAAACATGTAGTAAATGCTTCACTTACTAAGAAAAATGTTTAAATTAGAGAAATAATGAATTCCAACAACAACAAAAAAAATCTCGATTTGTCATAGATCGTACTTACTTTTTTAATGTTATAAATGCGAGTCAGCATGCCAACGCCCCTGTCATTCAAAATAGTCAGCTTTTCACTTAGCTTTTGCTGACTTGGTATCAAGGAACGTGCCATGATTGTGTTAAAATAAAGACTTTCTCAATCAATAGTCATTAAAACATGTAAAGACTAACTTTCACATTACGCTCCTTCAACACATAAAACAAGAAACACAGCCAGCGGATGTAAACGCTTCTATCTAAATTCTAAACTAATCTGCTATTGCCATTGGATGAATAATTTCGCAGTAAATGCTTCATTTGAGCAAGCAAACTGACCATCAATAATCAAAATGTCACTAAGATAAATTGTGGTTCCAAAATTTCTATCGTAGTTATAAACCGACTAACTTGCCTCTGAATAACGTTTTTAAAACTTGCTATCCATATAACATAGATAAAACCAAGGCATATAAACATATTGTGTCTTTACATTAACCACTATGCCATTCAAATGATACATTTTAGAATTTAGCCTATCAATATAAAGTTAACGGGAAATCGAAAAGAAACTTAGCCAAGAAAAAGTAGACAATCCAAAGCATTAAAGAAAAATATATGATTTTAAAATATTGTAAAATTTCATTATTGCAAACACCAGAAAGATGGGGGTTTTTTTCCCCTTACAAAAATGAAATTGTTCTATAATAGGTCCAAAGTACTAGAAATTTTTTATGCTCTGTCAATTATCACAAATTTGATTGAGGAATGAAAAGAACAGAAAAGTAAAAAAAAAAAAAAGCAAGGAGTGCTCACAATAGTTTTAAACATTAGTGCAGCGGTCAAAAAAAAAATCCCCACGCCTTCAAGATTACTTTTTTTTTAAAGAAAAGAAAAAGGTTCAAGATATTTGGAAAGAAAGATCAGTGTTGATATAGTTTTTGGTCCTACATTTGCAGACAGTGGAGCAAGTCACTCCACTGCGAGTGAGACTCTCTACTACATTCTTCTCCAACAAGGAGCCGGTTTTCAAACGACAACGATGACATTATCCTTTGCTGATTGCCTCATGTCAGAAAAAGAGGTCCTATGCGCAGAACAAACTGTTATACTGCAAGGTTGGAAAATCAAAACATCATTTATTTTTTTGCCTGATGTCCAAGATAATTCTTCTCTGCTTGGAATTGATTTTCTTCATAATGCCGGGATAGTGTTGAATCTTCATGAGAATAATTGGTACTTCTTCGAGGAACATATTAAAGTTTATGATTTTGCTGAGCCACATAAACATGCAAACGTGAATATAAGATTAGTCTGTGGTGATATCTTAATAAGCCATGGAAAAGTTATGTTTGAATAGCGAGTCTTTTGATGGCTATTTAAATTATATTTTTTTAATTGTAATTGTAAGCTTTTCACCGGTGTAACGCCACTTTGGGCACACACCTAACCATAATCAGAATACACTGGCGCAATTCCCGCCAACACCACATCCACATTGGTGACTTCGGACTATGAACGTTCAAACAGTTGTCGCGACGCTACCTGCTCGCAGCAAACGCAACCAACACAAAGTCGTCAGATTCACTTGACGCAGAAGCAACTTTCTTCGCTCGCCATAATGCTTGGCGCTATAAAAATCGTTCATCTGTACAGACTCACTGGTAGGGGAGTATTGTGGCGACATCACAATAAGCCAGTAACAGCCGCTAGACATTACCGATCACTTTTGTCGAATGGATAAGTTACTGGACTTCAAACCCAAACATCGCTGGTTCGATCCTTGGCGGAATTCAACCTACACATTACTGAATCTTCGATTAGCTCAAATCTGCAAGGACCGCAATATAGCTCTGGCTGTAGCTTCCGTGGGCATTACTACAACTTTGCTTAACGGTGGCTGGATTGCACTTTCCGTTTTCAAATTGCCGCTTAATCTTGCAATCGGAGATACCTCAACATGCAACATCACCAAAAACAGCGACCGGTTAATCCTTTTGAACCAGTGCAAGTTAATAGTATGGGACAAGAGAGAATATAGGCTTTAAACCACTGCCTGTAGGACATCCGCGGCAACCAGGCGGTGATGGGCGGCTTTGTTGTTTTGTTTGGAGGCGATTTTAAACAGTCATTGTAGACTGCTGATCAGACCGTCAGTTCTGATACATATGCATCAAAATTTCGACGTGAACGAAGTCGAGGAAGGCAGCTTATATCTATATATATATAATCTTTATATATAAAGATTTTAATTTTTTGATATGTATGGCAGATTAAAAGACAAGAGACGTTTCATTTTTAAGTCCGCTTTATTCCATCTCCAGAGACAGACATTTTTACAAGCGGCTTTATAGTTTTAGTTTAGTTATATTAACGTCCCGTTTAAAGCAACACGAGGGCTATTTTGGGAAGGACCTCGTAATTTTGAACCATGGTCAGATGACGAGGAAGCCACCTGAAGTGGCACCCCCCTCTCCACACCGGAGGACGTTTGTCCTGACAAATTTAACGTGCAAAAAACCCGCTCACACGACGGATCTTCGATGGAATCGAGTCTCGAACCTGAAACCCTCCGGGTCCGAAGCCGAGACTTTACCACCAGGCCACCGCGGCCCTTTTCACAAGCGGCACAAACATGCAGAAGTGGCGAAAAAAAAGAAATTAATTTTACTTCGTCTTATATACCATATTTTGATAGGGGAAAATATTGTTTACAGTGCTAATATAGTATTAAGATTCGGTGAATGAATGTCCGACATGTCAATCACAAGTAAGAGAAATACACAGGGATCTTTTCAAAAAAGAATTTGCTTATTGGACATTTTTATAGCCCTTCATATGAAGCGTGTGAAAGTCCACTTGTAGCTGATTCAGAAATTTTACAAAGTCTTTCTTGAATTAATTAGGTAAAAAAATTCAATTGGATCAAGAAATAAGAGAATATTTTTAGAATGAAGTTAGTATGGGCTAATTAAGATAACACTTTGGAAATTAATTTGGATTTAAATTAGATGTCAGAATATAATTACACACACACACACACGCACACACACACACACACACACACACACACACACACACACACACACATATAAATATATAATTTTTCAAATGAAGCTATTTCTATTACAGTAAAATAATAAGTTATGTCGCATGCGTTATGTGATAGAAATACGTGGTATGCATGCAATTTTAAACAAACAAATTGAAAAGGCAAATAATATTTTTGATAGTAAAAATTGTCAGTATTTTGAATTAATATTAAAATATTTGAACAGTTCTGGAAATTCTGGATTTGAAATGGAAAACAACAGGGGTTGCACTTACCCTATTAATTAATGTATTAGTTGACATAATAGAACAGGAGGTTATTAAGATATCAGACATTTCGGATTGTTTAGCATCCTTTTAGTTGCTTAGTGAGAAAAAACAGTTAACTTTTAAAACTAAATAATGAAATATTAATTTTTTGGTATTGTTGACTGCTGAAGGAATGAAAAAAGAAAATATTGAAAAGGAAGCAGCTTTGACAAACTAATATGCTCAAAAATTTTAAAAGATAAGTTTATTATTCCACTTGAAAGTTAATTCCGTTGTTGGCATTAATTCATAATCAATCGTTCTTAATATAAATAAATATTATTGTGACCAGGGATGTTTGCATGTTCCACACGTTCTATAAAAAAACGGAATTTCATTTTTTTCATTAAATTAATAATATTTTATCAATTAAGATTAGAGAAGGAATATTATCAACTTTTTTAAATGCAAAAAGGAATCATTAATTAGAAATAATTGCATTTAATTAGAAATTAACCAAATCTTTGCATTTTTCCCAAGAAACTTCAAAGAAAATTATTTCAGAAAAAAATATTTTTATGTAATTTTAAAACTTAAGATTTTACCTTCCCAGTAATACCAGTTTCATTCCTATGCAAATTTTTGCTTAATTTCTACTAATTGTTTAAAAAAAAGAATAACGTAGATGATTTTGAAATTAGGAAACATATACTTTTCTAAGTAATGGTAAGACTTTAGACTATTTTACTCCTATTTTTTTTAAATTTCCTGTTTCATTTAATACATATATTTTGACATTGTTTTCCTTTATTGTATGGTGATTTAAAATTTTTACATTTTGAGTGATATCAATTTAATTTATGTGCAGTTTTTTCTTCAGTTTAATATTATTTTCAAATTAACGCAGACAACATTGAAATAAGAAAATTTAAAAGTACTGCTTTACTTGACAACGTTAAGGCTTTGAATTATTCTGCCAGTAATATCTTAAAATTTCTATTTAACTTTAACATATATCTTTTGAAAATGCTTTTTATTATTTTTAAAGTAGGGTTTAATGATGCTCAGCTGCAAGAATAAATTTTTAGCGAACAAATAAATGAAACACATGTTTCACAACAACAAACGGATTATGCCGAAACGTCGCGAGTCGAGTAATCTAAAGACTAGCGATTACTGGCCAAGAACAAAAAATTCGGGAATCTTTTCCATGAAACTCATTTTGTTTCTGTGCACTTTTCTCTATTCTTTAATTTTTTATCTAGTTTTCAAAATTTTACAAATTTTTGAATAGTAGCAAACGAGTTTGAAATAAGAAAATTATTACTGTTACATTAGACAATATTAAGACTTTGAACTACACTACCTGAACTTCTTGATATTTCTGCTTTTTAAAATATATCTTTAGGAAGTTACTTTTTGGTTTAAAAATAATTTTAGTTTACAGTTAAAAAAGTTTCAGATGTTAAAAGGATTTTGTTGATTATAATATTTCAAAAAAAGGTAATCTTTACTCTTAAAATATAACACATAAAATGATTTTAATCCCTAGGAACATCAAGTTCATCAACTAGGTGAGAAATGCATTATTTAAATAAAAATATTATGTCTTGTATTTATATTCAAATGCTGCTTATTTTTCCTTTATTACGATTACTTAATTATTTATTTAATTCTCTTCTGTTAAAAGTATTAATTTTCCTATGATAATTATCGTTTTAGTTTTTAATATTACTCATTGTGTGTGTGTTACTCATTATTTTTTGTCATCAAATTTGTTGAACATTAAAAATAAATCCTAATCGCCATTTTTAGCTTAAAATTTATAATTTTCTCTACTTGTGCACATTTTTAGGCACTGTTTTTTTTATTTTTATTGATGTCCTTTCGCCTTCTAATGATCCAGACTTCACTATATTACAGAAAGGTAGCTACATACAAGATGACAAAGGTTCCGACTAAACAAAGCTTTCGCTGATAATCTAGAGAAAAAAATTGCAAATATTTTTAAAAGTGGGCCATACTTAAAAAATGTCTTAGAAAATGGTGATCGAATATAATTTATAATTAGTATTATTATTCGAACATAATTTATTATCAATACAGAAAAGTTCCTTATAATTTGGATTATATTATTATTTTAAACAATTCAACTGGCTCAACAACAAACAACAATAAACAATTCAACTATTATAAAATTTACAACTGGCCATATAAAACTTCTAAATTGACTACAGTTCTCCCATCATTATTTTAAAAAAACCAAATAATCGAAATTGTTTATCTGACCGGGAAACAAAAATTTTAACAAAAACAGTGAAATAAGCTTCTTGTAGGTTACCGGAGTACCCGCCCGTGATGGGCTACCTCCGATCCTTGCAGATAAACTAAAGAAAACATTGCTTCAAATTAGCTGACTTGGACTGAAGAGCAACCTGGATGTTAGAGCTCGCAAGAGTAACTGAGACTGAGCAGCTGAGAGAAACCGTGAGGGATTAGAGGTAAGAGTAGTGTCGACCAATCAGGAACGAGCAGCATTCAGCGTTGGACTTGGCGAGATGGAGCAGTTTTGGAGGGGTGGAGGTAGGATAAGCTATTGTTTCTAGGCGGCCAATCAGAAGGGCTGGTGGGACCCAATCAGAATTCGAGCTTCAGTGCAGGTAGTTTAAGCAAGAAGAGCGTTGAACAGTATGAGCTTACGCTTGTCTTTGTCTGTGGTTTTCTTTAATTCTTTAACTGCTTCCAGTAAACCGGGGAATTCTCTCAGTAGGGATTTTAGTTCTTTAAGTGTTTCTAGTATGTCGATGTACTCAGCTATTTCAGTTGGGGGGTTTTCGCTCGTCTCGTCAGCCAGTTTTCTTTGGGGTATTTCACGTCTTGGTAGCCGTTGTTGATCTGTTTTCTCCTTCTCATTTCTGTTATCTATGTTTTTCTTGAGAGCTTCTGCGAATGTTCTTTTTGCAGTGGAATTTTGTCGGGTGCTGGGGTAATTTTTACAACCTTTCCATGAGGCCAGATGTCCAATTTCATGGCAGTTGATGCACTGTGGTTCTTGGATTTTCTCTTTAATTTCGCAGTTTAGAGTTGCATGGTTCCCATTGCATTTGATGCAGCGCGGATTGCATTGAAATAAGCTTTGTGAAGAATCTGGAAAATTGACTCCTCTCGTCCCTTCTTGAGTAGTCGGGCTACTTTTTCTTTTTAGCAGTAACTTGACTTTAAAAGGTCGGAAGAGGTTTATATACAAGGTGGCCAGAAATAAAACACCCCTACTCTGACCTCCATGGATATCGAACTACTCAGTGTAAAGGCTCAAAATTTTGTACACATACTATTCAAAATATGGGGAAACGGATTTCACGAAAAAAAAATTAGTTCCTGAAATCACCGATAGGTGGCGCTGCACAACTGGAACTATGATCAAAAGACACAAATAATAATAAAAATTAAAATGTTTATGCGGAATGGAATGCTTCCATGCTTCCTTTTTAATTTTTCTGCCCCTTATGGAAAATAAAAATAGTAAAGAAGCTAGAACTCCCGTTGTAACTGCAATTTCATACTGTAACCAGAAAAATTTGCATAAAGCATGGTTAGAAGCCATGTTCTGGGTATAAAAGAAGTTAAAAGGTGGGGAATGTCATTCTTATTAGTGATGGCTGTCACGCTGCCAGAACGCGCTTTGCTTGTGAAGTTGTTTTACGAGAATAAAGGAAATGCTCCAGCAGCACTTCGAGAGTTTCGCCGACTTAAGGATTTGCGTAAGGGACCATTGCTTCCACAAGCTCTCAGGAGAATGATCGCTCGATTCGAGGAAACTGGACATCTTGGAGTTCAGCCTGGTCGAGGACGCAAACCGGTTCGTTCAGATGTCGTTGAAGATGTTGCCACCGGTATTGTTGAACAGTCAATGGATAATGTTTTAGGCTGCAGTAGTGCACGTGCAGTGTCACGACACTTGGGTGTTCCCTATAGCACAGTGTGGAACGTACTCAGAAAAATGGTGCATTGTTTCCCGTACAAAATCCGCCCTAATCAACAATTGCTGGCCACAGACAGGGAGATGCGACTGACCTTTGCATTGACATTTCTTGCTAGAGTTGAAGTGGATGCATCGTGGCCGTGGCAGATTCTGTGGAGCGATGAGGCCCATTTCCACCTCAGTGGAACAGTGAACACCCATAACTGTCGCATATGGGACACGACAAACCCCCGTACCTTCCAAGAGATTCCACTCCACTCACCGAAAGTTACAGTCTGGTGTGGATTCACAGCCACATTCATCCTTGGACCGTTCTTTTTCGAAGAGGTTACTTCCAATGGCCTTGAGACATGTACCGTGACGGCCAACAGGTACAAAAGGATGCTCGAAACATTTGTTGTACCCCATTTGCAGCAGCGCCAATGCCTTGACACCATTACTTTTATGCAAGATGGAGCACCTCCACACATTGGACTCCCTGTGCAACAGTTTCTTCGCCAACATTTCACCACTGACAGAATAATCAGTCGCGCGTTTCCGACAACTTGGCCATCTCGTTCACCGGATCTTAATCCGTGTGATTTTTGGCTTTGGGGACACTTAAAAAACCTTGTTTATCGAGAACGTCTGATAACCTTGGCAGATTTGAAAGAGAGTATCAGTCTGCATGTGAGAAGCATCTCAGATGACCAGTTACGATCCGCAGTTGAACAAGCTGTCCACAGACTTCACATTTTACATCTTCAGGAAGGGAACCATATTGAGCAGCATTCCCTGCATCGATAACGTCCTTGTTTCATGTATGCTTGGTACTTTCAAATAAAATGTGTTTAAAACGTGTTTTTGTGTCTTTTCAGCATACGTCCAGTGGTACAGCGCCACCTATCGGTGATTTCTGGAACTAAATTTTTTTTTCGTGAAATCCGTTTCCCCATTTTTTGAATAGTATGTCCACAAATTTTCAAGCCTTTACACTGAGTAGTTCGATATCCAGGGAGGTCAGAGTAGGGGTGTTTTATTTCTGGCCACCCGGTATAGTCTGGATTTCGCCGCTCTTTTTCATTTCTTGTCTTTTGTGCCTTGGTATTTTTAGCAGTCTCTTCCTTTCTCTTACCAAATTCCAAGAGTTCAGTAAGTGAAATATCTTCACGGATTCATGTATAGATTTTTATTATTTTTACTAGTTTAAGATAGAATCTTCAAAGGTATTATCAGTAAAATTGAATTCACAATTTTATATAAATGAAAATATTTCAGTATTCTAATTTTTATCTGGATTTTTTTATGTAAGACTCTAAGTAGAAAATAAGAGGAGGAACAAGAAGCATCGTTATTCAATGATTAAAAAAGAAATTTAATTTATAATATTGTTAAGCGTACATTTCAATGAAGGATTTTATTTAAATATGGTATGCTTTTTAACTATGTTTTTAAAATAGATAGTCAAATATATATAAGAATTGCCAAAGATTGCATGAAGCAGTTTTAGATAAAATGTCCTGATATGAAAGCAAAGTGTAAAACATAAATTATAACTAAACATTATCGGAATGAAAATTTAAGGTTTAAACATCCAGAGAATAGAAATAACTTTTCTCTAACAAATCAAAAATCCAAAATATTTTAAAATAATTTAAATTTGCATTTATAACAGAATATTTAAAAATTATTGTAGTAAAAGAATTTTTTCAACTACTTTTTTATAGAAGTTCTGGAAATTAATTGACTGAATAAGGTGTTCATGTCTCAAGAATTCTACTCTAATAGGATAGTAAAAATTTTAAATTTTATTTCATATAAGATAAGATAATTATATAATTTGTTTCAACAAAATTTAAGTTCAATTTTAAATTTTATTGGGGGAAAACTGGGTAGTTATAAATTAAAAGCATCCTTTGTAGAGATCTGCTGTGTATATTTTAAGAGTTTATATAGTTAAAATTATACGATTTTTCAAGAATGCTTATTAATTATTATAATTATATATCATATTTAATTTTTATAATTATTCCTACATTATTATTTATGATAATAAGTTAAAATAACCCTAAATTTATTTCTGAAGAATAGGTAAACAAAGCTACTGGTTGAATAAAGATGCTATTTCTCGATATAGCTATCTGCATTCTCAGTGCCTTTAGTTCAGCCACCCGAAAGTGAATTTCCCGGGAGAAGAAGATATTTGATTGAATGGCTAAAAATGCTAATTGATGCACCAAATATAGAATATTTTATTTCATAGAAAAACAACGTCAATGAAGTGAATTTTTGAGGGGTCCAACGGCATAAAAGAAAAGAGATTTGCGCAGCAAAGAATGTGCCGCAATGTTTTAGAATTAAAACAAATAATAGGTAAAAAGTTTTTCTAACTGTAAATAGAATTACATTTTCAGAGGGAAAAACACTTTTTTTTACTAAAATAGGCCTCGGCACTTGATGTGGATTGCTTGCTTCACTGTTATAAAGTTGAGTGAAAACATTCTAATTTTTTTCCTGCGCTACTTTCCGATTAGAAACAATGAATGATACCTCATTGTTCCTTCTTGGTGTATACATTTAGCGATGCAGCCCCATAATAATACGAAAAGAAGCGAGAAATTCAGTATAATTTCTCTCAAATGACCATAACATTAGAAGTTCTACGTAGTCGTGATTTTCCAACAAATTTGCCACTATAGCTTTTTTTTTTCCATAGTGAAAATAATTTGTGAATAACTTATGTACTCAAGACAATTTATTTCAATCTTAGGAAGCGAACATTCGTAAATCTAAAAAAATCTTTTAGCATTGTTTTTAAAGCTATTTTGAATATCCCATTAAAAAGTATCAAGTTCAATAATTGTTGATAAATATAAATATCATGTATATTAAAATATTATTTTTATTAGGTCAAATCAGAAAAACGGTTCTATTTTTTAAATTTATTACTTTAAATTCACTCAGATGAAACAAGACAATTACTCTGAAATGCAGTTAGTATATAAAAAAGGTACCTTTAAATTTTTTTTAAATTCATTTTTTTCCTCGTTAGGTTTAACTTATCGTCTTTGCTGAAATATATCTTTGCTATGATTTCTGTAAAGATAATTAACTCAATAATGCTATTTTATTTTAAATTTTATAATTGGGTGACTTATTTGTTGCATCTTTATTAAACCTTCGACAAAACTGATTCGTAGACATTGACATTTCTTTGACAAATAAAGATAGAAATGGAGAAATAAAACCATTTGTAAAGAAATATGTTCACAATTTTAATCTTTCACTTACTTTTGAAACAACGGTCACTTTATCTAAATACAATATCGTGACTGTTGTAGTTTGGATTCAGTTGCATCATTCTTTAAACATATAAAACGATGCACAGTATTTTCCATGTCATGGGCACCACATACTGATAATAAAAATAAACATTCCAGTATAAATGCGTCAGTCTCAAGAAAGTTACCTCATTATTAATCAGACATTGCAAATGTTTAAATTATTCTGGAATGATCTACAGAAGAACGAGAAAATTTTTCAAAATACTTTTATGAAATTGAAATAATGTACATTTAACCCCAATTCACTTACACGATTACACTATTTTAATGACAAAAATTTTGAACGTAATTCATTTTACATTGTAAAATATGTTGTAAAATGGTGTGCATTTATAAACTATTCAAAAAACATGCTTCAGAAATAAAAAGAAAAATTCTCTCTTTTTTTTACAGCAGCAACTATTGAATTCTTTTAATTCTTTCTGGCTTTGCAATTTCATTTCGAATTATCAGAATAATACTCTTTTTTATGCATTTCCACTTTTAATATGGGTTGAAGATGTTTGAAGGGATCGAGATGGCAACATGACATGGATACAAACGAATTATGATGTATAATTTTAATAAATTAATTAATAAAAATTTTAACCTGTAATAAATTAATAAATAAAAGGCTTAAAATATGATGCATTTCTAAGCTGTCTTTATGAAATTTTTAATTTTATTTAATTAACTAATAATAATTTGAACCAGAATTAATTCAATATTATTCTTGAAGTCTATAAATAAAACATCTTGATGCTTTGAATTATGCTGACTATTTTCTCATTTTGTTAATTGAATCTGTGGCATTCACCGGCTAGCTGTCTAATCAAATACTATTTTTCCTTTATATTTATTTATAACATTTCCAAGTAAAAACTAATATGAATATAGCTGAAGATGTCTTTAAGAATTACAATATCTAGATTCATTTCACTTCATATAAATGAGGGAAATGAACAAAATGTTCAAATAAAAAATAAATCTCAAATAACGAGATCCTAAGGTTATAAACAGTATTTAAAATCAATTTATTGCAGTGCGTGTAACAATAAAATCTCCAATTTTAGTGAGCAATTCAATTCAATGATAGTTCATTGTTTATTAATTTGTTATAAGCTAATTAAAGAGTTTTTTCACTCAATTCGTTAATTTTTATTTTTTATAAATAAAATAAACGTGTTTTTTTTTCTTTTTTTTAAAGTAAGAATGGTATATCACACTAATGCTGAGTAAAAAGGAAAATGATTTGCCTGGCTATGTTTGAGACTTTTTTTCTTTTATTACTTATTTTTATACTAAGTACACGAAAAGAAAATATTGCTATGGTCGAAAAATTCAAGAGTTAATTGAGATTTTTCTTGAATCTCCATAATTGTATCATTCTTGAATCATAAAACTATATTTAGAATCATGTTTCTCTGTATGGAGAAATGACACTTCAGAAACGTTAAAATTAAACCGTCAAAATTTGGCATGCTGCCTTTGCTTTAAAATTGTGGATTTCTGTCAAATTTTGAAGAATTCTGTCCGTGAGAATTATGCCTGTCTGTCTATCGTCCTGCATGTATGTGAAAATATCGGAATTCAAAAAGCGCGGAGAATAGGATTTATGAAATTTGACATATGGTTCTATTACTAGAATTTTTGATATATGTCCATTAACGGAATGATTGAGTGCAGATTTTTCTATTCGACTGCATGTGGGCGTGAAAACGCAACAAGCTTGATGGGTGAAACCATAAATTTGCTTCTAATCTTTTATATGTTCATGTATAAGCCTATGTTTGAATCTGTAAGGAGTTGGAGCTTATACATTGACAGAATTGTTTATGCCTAGAGTCATGAGACAGCGAGATCTCTATGTATATAAGAATAAGATAAATAAGATAACTAAAATATAGTAAGCAGAGTGAATGAAATTTGGTACTTGATTTGAAGATATGTATTAGATTTTGTATAGTTGGTCAACGATAAGAATATTAAAATGATTATTCGTGTCCTTTCATTACAATACTAAATCAAATATAAAGCGATTTATATTGTTTAAGGGTAATAGTATGTCGAAGAGAGAACTCCCTATTGGCTTGTATTTTTAATGGATAAAAAATGAATTTTTAAAGGACTTTCATATACTTTTATAGAGATTTTTAATTTCAGTTACAGAATTTTTCATATATGATGTTGCATGAATTGTGCTGAACTTTAAAAAAATCTCACCTCGTTATGGATTTAGGATCTACAGTAACAAATAGAATAATCGAATCAGTCTTGTGAAATAAAAATATTATCATATTTTCCTCCTTAATTAAAGAATACTTTAAATGTAAGCTATGAAAGTAGAGAGCTTTAATAACCAAGGATATATTTTTCATTGTTGGCAATATAGCAACGAATTGCAGAGGGGAGGAGAGTTGCTTCTATAATAGACATTGACATTATGTTCATTGCAGTTGAGTTATTTTTGCGTACTTTAATTTAAATGATTTATTTCGTTTTATTTAAGATGAAATTTTGCAACTGATGTTTCACACAATTCCTGAAATGTTTGAATTCTAAAAATTATATACCTGCGTGTTTTTTATGAGAATGAACTATTTTCGTATCTTCAGAATTTAACTATAGCTGATAATCAATTAATATAAATAAATTTCGGATCCATACGTGGCGCCACTTGGAATCGAACTTGATAAAAATATTATCAAGAGTTCGTAATTGTTAATCATAAATTAAAGATTAAGGTAAAAACAAATAAAATAAACATTTCTATTTTTCATTGCATTAATAAAAATGTGTTTAAAAATGATTTTATTATATTTATTTTTAGGTAGCCTCTTTACGCATTGATTAAGTGCTAAAAGACGAAGGAGATGGATAAAATATTTCTCTACGAGTTTTTCGCAGCTCTTTTGGAAATGTATAAGAAAACAAATGCAATGGCGCTGCATGCAGTAATCAATATACTAATATCAATATACGTCGAAGGATGTATCCACCATAGAGCTGGGATACTGATAGAGGGAGTGCAACCCTACTTTCGTGTAGGACAAGATAAAATCACGTGATTTTAAGATAGAATTTGTGTTAGCTGTAACTACATTCTCCGTTCCCCATTATATTTCAATGGCAGATTTTTTCCCGCTTTTAACTGTTGGAATTTTAAACTTATTTAAGCCATGGTAATCTATTGCTGTGCAATTGGATGCAAAGAAAAAGCTTCTAAGGATAGTCCTTTATCATTTCATAGGTATTTACAGTCAACATATTCTGTTTATATCCATTTTAAGTAAATTTTAAATTTCCTAACATCGATCACTCAGTGATTTTGGTGTTATAACTCAATAATATTTCATAATTTGGCTTAGTTATTGTATTGAATTTATTTAACATGTTACTAAGCTTCGTTTAAACTGATGTAACTGCGTTATATTTTGCTACTTGCTTTATTTTAATTTCGAATGTGTTGCAAGCGCTTGGCTACAAGCTTGGCGGGATTTTTTCTCGCCAATACAAGTGTTTACATAAACATTATTGACCGATAAATAATTGTGTTTATTTTAATGCAAATAAAGTTCTATAAAATTTCCAATATGTTGTTTCTTTTTAACCACAATTATTGTATTATATCGTGAACAATATTAAATCCAATCTAAATTTTGTAAAACAATTTTTTATGGCATATTTACCTTATAGACCAATTTTCCTTAATAATGCTTTATTAATAAAAGTGTGCAATAAAATCTCAATATTTAATTACAAATATAAATTAATAATTAAAATATTTGTAATTTTTATCGTTTTTTTTGTTGTTTTTGTGATTTTAATAAGCACTAGTTTAACTGTTAATATTCATTTTGTATAAAATGTTCAATATTTATAATTTATATTGAAAATATGAATGAAAACATTTTTTAAACAATTTAAAAAAAAAAAAAAAGAATTACGTCACTTTAATAATCTGTTTTTAAAAAGCTGTTTTTTATTTGTTTGAGAGAATGATAGAAAGCATTTGAGCATCTAATGTAAAATCTTGAAATGTTTTTAGGCAAACAAAAGAAATGAAATGTTTATTAAAGAAGAAAAATAATCACTTTTAATTATTGCACAAAAACAAAGTAAAAAATCTAAATATAATTTAACTCCCTCCATTTATATATCAGCTCTATGGTATCCACCTACTCAGTGCAAAATGCATTTAGATGCTACTTATTTTCCATTTAATGGAGAAAGAAGGAACAAAAAAAAGTTTCCGCGACAATGCCTTTTTGTAACTCCATATTTCTTGTTTATTTTGAAATTTATGTTGCCAATATTTTGTGATTAAAAAGGAAACAGGGACAGTGTTTGCTCTTATTGGTTTTAAATTTTCATCGCTTTCTTGTAAAAGCAAATAAATAAAATCAAAATCAAGATAGATTAGTTATCAGAAATTAAGAATACTTAATTTTGAACCGAATGATTTGATTTTCTTCAATTTTCAAACGTTACTAATATTCAAACTTAACAAAATTAATACTTATAATGTTGTGAGTCTTTCTGTGCTTCAAAATATAATAGCGTACTTTTGATTTTTTAAAAAGCATCGTGGAATAAAATTCTTCAATGAAATTGTCCTTCAATTGATAGTTTTGACAAAGTTTTGAATGTTTGATGCTAAATAATTATTGGGAAAATTTTAAGCTTCGTATGCCTTTAGTCAGGTCTATAGATCTCTAGTTTGAATGAATGATATATAGATTGTTCTGAAATGAATTTATAAATTTTGAGGGTAATCCAGCTATACATAAAATTCATTTTTACTATAGAGCATCAGATCTAAAATTCAAAGGGCGACTGTTATAAATGATATTTTATAGAGAATTAATATAAGAAAACTAGTTTTTACCCGGCGAGTTGCTGCCACAGAAGAAGTAATTTTGGAAATATCGTTTGAAATTTGAAATAATTGTCTTGTTTAATTAGGATTGAAAGAAAGGATAATATTCAGTTTTGAATCGGAAATGAATACATTAATTGAAATTGAATGATATATAAAGGAGAGGTATAAATATTATTTTTTTTTCTTTATGAAACAAACAAATTTCTTGAGTATCCAACACGTAAGAATCTAGAATAGAACTGGATGGAATCCGATGAGCGGCACGGCAGGGCATAAGAGACATGCAGACAAACATTCACTTTTATTTATATAGATTACGTAATTTTACTAGGCCTATAACCATCCCGTAAGTGCAAGTCATAAGTATTCAAAGCTTGATCGCAATCGGATGAGCGGTATGGCAGCGCATAAGAGACATATAGAAAAACATTCATTTTTATTTATATAGAAGGACGCGTGATCTAATTTTTAAAAAACTTAATTTTTATCCTATTGCAAAATATTGTTTTTATTAAACAGTTTTATAACACTGTATTCAATCGGATATAATCACAAACTTTAATTAAAATTACACAAATAATTTAGGTTTGATTATTTTACATCACTCTGTTATTTTAAAAGATAAAATTCCGTCAGATAATAGATTGCCTCTTCAACTGTAAGACTTGCAGACGGGGAATTCAGGAGTTGATGAGCAGAAGTAAAAAAATCAATAACATTAACTAGTGTTAAGGAAGATGTTATAAGCCACACCAACAGCGGTGAGCAGAATGTTCTATTGCGCTCTTAGAAGAGATTCACTGTATTCTTTTGAGATGTTATTTTGCATATGGAATATGTATTTTTCTGTGTTTTGTTTAACAGTCCAAAATAAGAATATATGGGATATTCAAATATAATTTTCTAAAACTGTAGACTTTTATTGATAGAAAAACAAAATCGAAATATCACTTTTTTCCTACAGAGAGCTTATTTTGGAAAGAAATTGAATTATCAGGATAGTTCGTGGGTTTTTCACAAAAAGCATACAAGTGTCTTTATTGCTGTGCTTAGAAACTACTCAGTAGAAAAAAAAAAAGGAATTTAATATCTAACTTCCTTTATGTGGCATGAGCCAATGGTATTTAGGTGTAAAAGAGATTCTTTAAAGATTCAAAGAAAAAAAGGTCGTAAAGTTTCTTTCTGTATAATGGTAACATTCTAATAAGAGTATCAAGCATACACTCATCTTGTACCTATTAGGGATAAATGAAAATATTGAAGGGTTTCTAGAAAATATTGAATGGTTTTTATGAGAATAACAAGCAAGTTGCATCAAGTAGCTTTGTTATTTTATGAATACAAAAATCGTGATAGAAATCGTCATTGGCCAATATGTGAATGCCCACGAAAAAAAAAATGCATCGTTATCAGGTTATAACAATATTTTTAAAAACTGTTTTGAAAATGTTTATATATCTGCAGATTATATTGATAAACACAAAAAGATAAACAGTTGTTTTAATGCTTTATAAATGTATGTAAATTCTAAAGTATGTATATAAGGTAAAACAATACAAATTTCATTATTGTTCATGATTATTTCATGATTATGTTATTAATTTGCATTGAAGAGTTGAAAGTTAAGGCATGTTAAGTTGAAAGCTCAATTTTTAAAAAAAAATCAAAAGAGTGTATGGAAAATACCGATTATATTTGTATCATCAAATTCACATGAATACAAAATCAGCTACTGAATCTAAATTCTCTTATATTTCAGAAGCCTGTGCTATTATCAAAAAAGAGAAATTAGATGGCTGTTTTTTTAAACCAGAATTAGAGTGTATTTGGAATGCCAGACTCGCATTTCTGATAATTATAAAATTCTGTGTCTGTCTGTTAATTTCAATCAGCATTGACATTGACTGTCGGATCTAGTGGCACGAAATTTGGCCAAGGAAACTGAGAGATGGGCAATTTGGAATAATTTTTTAAAAAATTTAATAAGTTTTTAGTTAATAAGAAGGGAAAAATTATATGTTTTTTGCAGGCTTTCTTTAAATAAAATTCTATGGAAGTATTGCATAAAGGTATTTTAACCCTGATTACAAAGAAAACTTCTTTTTCAACGATGTCCTTTTAAATGCCGTGCAATGTTAAGTGCGAGTTTTTTAAATTTTTAAATGCATCATGTAAAGAAAATTACACAAGGAAGGAAACAATCTTTTGATCAGAATTAAAATATAGCAGACTCGCATCAAAATGAGGGTGAAAAATAGAAATGCAAATAATAAAAATAGTTAAACATTTTGATTGCTTAAATTTTTTTTAAAAATGATAATAAATCAAATTTTGGTAGAGTAGTCTTCATATTTACTGTTTTTCATAATTTACAGCATAAAAAGTTTTTTGTGTAAATATATTGAGCAAATTGTTGCTATTTTTGAGCAAAAAAACTTCAGAAATCTCAATCGAACAGAGATTTTTTACACTTTCTTAAATTCAGAAACCTTTTTTTTTCAATGATATTTGGTCGAATGCCATGTCAATTTTTATCTGATTTTATCAAATTTTTAATCTAATCTCATATTATGTGCCGGATAAATCTTTCATCAAAATCTGTCAAAACACCATAAGCAGGAAGAAAGAAATGTTAACACTTGAAATTAAATACGTTTCATTTTTTTTTTTCATTCAAAATCATTGTGTCCTTTTAAAAATGTATTTCTAAATGTCTTCTGATTTCATATGATTTACTTTAAATATCTCTATCTAATAGAAATTAGTTTTGAGTTATATAACATTTTTATGTAACGATTTTTCTTCCTTAAATGATATCATATTTGTATTTTATGCTAATTTCCACTGATATTAAAAGTAATTTATAATTTAATTATGCAAAAAATTTACAATTACAAATTCTCAAGTTTTTTAACATTTTAAATTATTTAAAGTGACAATTTTCATGAATTCTGGCTCATATTTAGGGAAATTAATTGTTTATTTGATCCAGTTATTTCATTATATAATCAATTATTTGTTTGACTTTCATTAAAAATAAAGAAAATAAAATTCAACAACAATTAACTTAATCGGCTAATAGAATTATTACTACTAAAGTATGGCAATCAAATGCCACTAGAGTAAACTCTTATAACAATTATTTTTTTGTTTGTTTGTTTTATTCGATTTCATGTTATCTTTAAAAAAATATTTAAACGTGGATTAAAAGTCTCTAAACGAAAAAAACGGAAGTAAAAATTACTAGGAATAGGTCTCTATTTAATAATAACTGTCAATTCATGAAACTCCAGTTAGGCTTAACAAATGCAGCCCGAAGTTTTCTCTTTCTAAAATACATTGGAATCAAAAATCAGTTTTAACATGCTAACGCTTGTAGCCTGGTATACTATTGTGACATGCGTAATAAAAAAGAGTCCAAAATGTTTTATAGAGTAAATCATTAGACTTAGTTTTCCCTATTTCAAGCAGTAGATGCTCTAAAAGATTTTTTTAAAATTTTAATTATATTTTAAATTTATAGTTAATTAAAGATTTTTAAGTTTTACCTCGATAACTTCCCAGTAAATTATTGCACTAACGCTACACGTACATTAATTTAAAATTATTGTTATTATTATTACTTATATCAACCTCAATTTTTAGAGCTATTTTCCTCTAATTTTAGGAGGTTTAGAAAAATATTTTTTAAACATACTTTACAATATTACTTTCCATTGTTTTAATTACTAGATTTGTATTTGCACGTTAAGACGGTGGTAAATATATTTTTTTCCTTTTCACGTTATCACTGTTATATAAGTGGATTTTAAAAGTTAAATAAAGTGAGACAAATCGTCTAAAACATTATCATGTTTTCATCATCATTCAGATTCACTAAGGTTCGAATCTGCATCAATTTTTTTAAATTTATTTTTGTTGTGAAAACTATTTAGAATAAACAATATAATTTAATTTACAATTTATTTTAGCATTCTTTCTTTTTGAAGTATGCTATTTCCTTCATTGCATTTTTCTTAACTATTGATTTCATTTAAAGAAGACTCATCACCCTTATTATTTTATAATCAATCTGGGAAAACCTATTTCCGGATTTCTGAGTAGTCATGATAGGATAATCCAGCTCTACTTAGTCTCTGGTGAATGCTTTAAACATTGATTCTAATATAAGTTGAGATGTAATGATAAGGCAGGCATTTGTTTCAAAGTGTCTATCTCATGATCTTTTCAGTTTCCTGGCACGCTGAACTCTTGAAAAGGAAGTTCAGTTAATAACTCATTTAATGATTAATAGAGGTCAAGGAGTTTTTAACTAAAATTGTCTTTAGATGGCAGCACAAGCAATATAGTTTCTATCTGTACTTCAGCGTAATAAAAAGACATACATACATAAAAACCCAAAATCTGTGCCCACTATTGGTTAAAAAAAAACACTATAATATTGTCCTTGAATAAGTGAAAAACAATATAAAATAAACAATGAACAACACCCAAAACTAATGGTTATTTGAAACGTTTTTTTCTAGTAGTTTCGAACTTTGACAGTTTTATTTAAAAGGAAGATTCTGCCGTAAGTTTGTGCTATCATATTTATGGTCAGGGCCGGATATAGCCCGATTGGGACCTGTATGCAATGATACTTTTGGAACTCTTTCTAAAATCAAGATTTTTTAATGCTTTTATTTAATATCTATTCAAGCAGTTTTCAAATAATAAAATACTATGGCAAAAAAAAAAAAAAAAAAAAAAAAAAAAATTTAAAAAAAAATGTTTTCTAAATAGCTTTTTTTAATGTTAAAATTATGATTTAAATTTAAAAGTAATTTTCAATAAAAGGATTAAAAAAATTAACACAATTTAAATATTTTCATACAAAATTTGCTTGAGCTGTTTCATTCTGATTTGTCTTTCAGCAAATAAAAGAATGAAAAAAAAATTCTATACCTAATTGGATTTCCTAAAGATAATTAAAAAATCATTTAAATTTTTCCTAATTTTTTTACCCAATCATTTTAAATAACGTTTAATTCTTAAATTATATTATGAAATACACATAAAAATTGGAAAAACCAATTCTGAAGGCTATCTATTAAAGGTAAATGAGAAATTACTTGATAGTTTTTAAAACAATTTGCCATGCTTCATATGTGTAAGGGTTCCAGATGATAAAACTCTAAAAAAATTACCCACTCATTTCTGATTTTTTTTATTTAAATTATATTTACGAAGACCATTTAAATATTGTACTTCTTGCCGCAGTATATAATCTAAAATTAATCTTCATTACTGTTGTTAACCCCTTAATCGTTATGTCTGTGTTCATATAGTCATTAAATAAACAGCATTTCTTCTCAAATTTATATACTGAAATGAAATTCTTCAAAGACACTATAATTACACATGTAAAAATACACATTACATATATAAATTGCTCATGTTATTATATTATACTATTTAAATTCAAGAAAAATCTCTACAAGCTCTGAGCGATATTTTTGGATATCACAATTTTATACAACTATTTTTCTTATTAGAAATTGATCTAGTGAAGTTCATTTTTCATCCTGGGTAAGAAAAATGAATGTAATCTTTTAATACAATAAGCAAGTTTACGAGTAAGTATTTCGTGCAAAAAGACAATTTGATTCATAATTTAAGTAATATGAGTCTTCATATAACCTCGAAAGCTTGATTTAATTCAATATAACAAGAAGAGCAAAAATTTTCTGGCTGAAATATATCCCTGTTATTTTACATTTGCATGGTAGCAAACGGAATAATGGCGAAAAACCTCACTAAAAATTTCAATACAAAAAATTTGATTGAAAAATGTTTGTACTGTTATTATTTTCAATGATTGTTTAAAAAAGAATTACTCAAGTGTAAAAAATCAGTTATACTAAACCTATTTTTATAAGAACAATAAAAAGCATAATTTCTTATTTAAATATTTTGTTTTCATACTGTATATCTTTTATTAATTTTTTTAAGTTCAAACATTTTGTACTTTTTAAACTTTTATTTATAATTTATTATTATAAATATTATAGTCTCTTAAAATACTTTTTCTCATAGTATCAACAAGGTGATGCCACTCGTATGAAATCAAAACTGAATTAAATTAGCAATTAGATTGCTAATTGCTAATTGAAAATATTAAAATAGTATTTTGTCATCAAGAATATGCTAGTGCTCAAGATTTCAAAACTTAAGAGCACTTGGAAGTGAATCAACAATCAATTTCAAAATTCTATTTTTCCAAATATGAAGCAAGTTGAATTAAATAAAAGTGAATAAAAGAACAGATAAGAAATAGTAACGAGGTCTTTATATTTAGCCAACTTATTGATTTATTTTTTAGTAATTCTCTTTAAAGCACGGAAGTTAAGGGGATTGTTGGGTAAAGTGAGGTGTCCTGCCCACGGCTCAAAATTACGAGGCTCATTCCAAATTAATCTTAGTGTTGCTTCGAAACGTGAAGAAAATATAATTAAAATTAAAGAAAAAACTGTAATATCTTCTGTATTGGGGTACTGCAAAACGTTGTTCACACTAGCTGCAGAAAGTTCAAGTAAGTGTACCCTTACTCACACTATTTGTACCCTTACTTGCACTATTTGTACCCTTACTTGCACTATTTGTACCCTTACTTGCACTATTTGTACCCTTACTTAGACTATTTGTATCCTTACTCGCATTATTTGTTCTCGCACTACTTTAGAAGGACTATTAGGCAGTTTTTTTGTTCATCCTATTATAATGTATTATTTTTTTTACGTTTCAAAATGAAAAATGAGATCAAAATCTTTTGGCATTTACCTAGTTAATCACACTTAGTTTTCAAATATGTACTCTTCTTTATAATATAATCGGTAAAACTAATTTTACGAAAAGACATAAATAAAAATTAATCAAAACCAGTTAATATTTTTGAAAAAGATCTTAATAACTGCAAGTTAGTTCTAATTTATTTGCCGCTGTTTAATTTATATCGCTAAAAATCCAAAATATTTTAGTGGACAAACAAGTAATATTTCATATCCACCGAGATAAATCGAACTGAAATTTGCAAAGAGATAGATTAAGTTTTTTACAATATTCAAAACTTGCTCATATCTAATACTGACTCTAAAAAACCCTACATAACGAAATTGATTAAATCATTCTTTTACTGCATATGAGCTTTATTCATTTATTTCTTTTTAATGTTAGGCATGTTATTCAAAATCTTATATGCAAAGGATAATGAGTTTATCACTCTTGTCTACAAGAGCTCCTACACTATTTATATTTATTTTTGTTTTAGAGTTTTCACTGACTGACTTATAAAATAGGCTACATTAAAGACGTTGCATTAGACTTCAGTCTGGTTTTTTACCCCAAGTGGTTAGTTATCACCTTGAAGATTACATTAAAAAAGTAGCGAAACCATTTCAGAACGAAATCCCATCTTAGTTGATGGAGAAGTCTTGCATAAAAGTTTTCAGGTGAAAAGTGGAGTCATGATGAACATTTTGAATCTTAAATGATAAGCACCTTAAACGGAGATTTTGAAATACGCAAACATTCTAAAACACAGATGAGAAACCAGTGTTTAAAAACTTTTGATAAAGCATTTTTTTAAAGATATTGCCCAGCAGAAGGAGAGAAATTATGATCAGGGTACTTCAAAAATATGATTTAGAAACAATTAGTTCTGGCTCTCAGGTGTGCTGCATTTCACATTATGGCGGCCTCAGATATGAGGACGAAGAGTTCCAGGTTCCAGACCTAATTCCATCAAATGACTCCTGTTTAAGCACATGTGTATTCGTTGAATCTATTAAGTCAAAAGTTTCCCGCTGGTGTGAAGTGGAAATTTCGAAAGGAGATGACGTCTCAGTTTAGTCATGTGACCAAGAATTTAGTTTAGTTACATCAACGTCCCGTTTTAAAGCAACACTTGGGCTATTTTAGGACGGACCTTGTGATTTTGAACCACTGTCAGATGACAAGGACAACACCTTTTCTCCATATCACACTACATCACTCGGGCGGGAGGACGTTTAGCCTGGACGGATTCACCATACCTGTTTACACGACGGTTCTTCTGTGGAATCTGGCCACGAATCTGATACCCAAGGTTTCAAACCGAGACCTTACCACTAGGTCACGGCGGCCTCATGTGAACAAGAATAAAAATTATTAGGTCACCCAAAACGACTTTCTTGTTCCCAAAAAAAGAAACTAATACAATTAAACTTTAAAAATATTTTTCAAGCTTTTCTTTAACGCTCACTAGTATACAACTAATAAGCTCTTTACTAATAAATCCAAAAGCTAGCAACTTTCATAATTTTCTCATTGTTTTGGTTTTTTTTATTTAAGTGACTCATTGATTGAAGATAATTTTTTACCACGTTGTATCATACTAAGGTATTAACAAATCCATGTTTAGAAGCTTTTATACAATTTAAAAATACCTAAAGAGCGAGACTGTATCATCGTAAATTCCAGAAAATATTCACAATACATTTTTTGCTTTCTTATCTAACAGTGTAATAGATTGAACTATTTATTACAGTAAATAATTTCTTAAGAGACATTTGAGTTTGAAATCAGAATAGTTATTCCATTGCAAACTTAGAAATATTCTCCAAGTTCATAATTATGTATCGTATAATAAAAAAAAAACCCTCATAAAAATGAATATTATGAAATGTTTCTCGTAGGAATGAGGTAATTTTGTAAACTTGCTTCATTTATTTCTCTTAAAACTTGTCTCTGTTTTACTAACAAAAATCACAGCCTTATTATTGATTAATTAATCAAATGCTAAAAAATAATTACGATATCAAGAGTAATAAAAGATTATATGTAAACTACTTCATATAACAACAACAAAAATAATCTAGGTCATTGAGTATGTTATTTTTTAAGGTAATAGCCAGTAACTTGAATTGAACATCAGAAACAGAACTTATTTGTTCATGATTTCTTAACTAAATGACCTAGAATGAAGAAATTTGATATTGACGCATAAATTTTAATGGCTAATTCAGGAGTTTTGCTGCTCCAGGCAGTGTACGTTATGAAACTCCTCTTAATAATGGTCAGTTTAGTTTCCAATTTCAATAATACACTTAGGAGTTTTAGATTACGTTTTTAACCACAGAGAATTTGTGATTTTCTATATTTTTTTCATTTATTCTTTTTTACTCTCCTGGAAAAACGATTAAAGTAATTAAGTTCTTGAATAATTAACCGTTAATTATAGGTTAATTATTTCTTTGCATTCAAACAAAAGCATTTAATAACTGACAAAGATTTTGAGGAAATAATAAACTTCAAACAAATTTCACATTAAAAAGATTATTTTATAGGACTTGGCAAAAGGAATATTGCATAATTAATAATAAAGGAATAATTAATGTTCCATAATATTATAAAAAAATTAACTATATTTAAAAATTATTTCTGCAGTGCAATGTAAGAATTAATGTTTTATAATTCATCATGATTTTTTTACTTATTTATTTGGCAACTAGGCTAATAACATATTTTATCAACAAACCTACGGCTCGTATAACTATCTAAAAAAAAAAACTCCTCCACCAATAAATTATATTCAGGCTGAAAATTTATGCCAAAGAAAGGGATACTGGGTTTGGAAGTTTTAAAGGTAATGCATATTTCTGTTACTTGAATCATATCTTAAGAAAAATTTAGCAAGATTACTTGTTAAAGGACATCGCGTCTATTTAAAATGTCGCTTAAATGCGCGATGGGTTATAATAATGTTTTATAACAATTATTTTCCCACAAAGATTTTGAATCGCAATGTCTTGGTGATAAGATCTTGACTAGAGAATTACAGGTTCGAGTGCTAGTCTCCTTTGGCGATCCCCCCATGTATGTAGGACTATTGCATGTTAAATACGCCTTCGAGCCGAGCACTCATTAGAGCGGTGTGGAAGCATAAAGAGTGGAATGCCGGATCATTTGTCTTCCGCATCATCTCAGCAATGTTTAAAAACTGTTTAATTTTATAGCTCTTACATGATTTAAACTTAGAACTTCATCAAAATTGTCACTTGCCAGTAATGAATGTATACCACTTATTAATTAAAGAACAACTTTATTTGGGACAAACTATGTAATTCTGAACCTAGATTAGAGGATGAAGACAGCAAAGTTTGTTTTTTAATCTTTACATATGCAAAAATAAAGATTTTTTTTTTTTCATTTTAACCAACTCCTAAAGTTTAAAAATATATTTATTTCTCAAACATCTTTCAATAACGAAATAAATAATTGCCTTATAGATAATTTTAAAAAAATGTCTTTAATGTTATTTTAAGTATTATGCAAGGATAAATTACTGTAAACATAAAAAAATTTCTTCTTCGAGATTTTGCTGATTCTTTATGTTTTAGATATTCCCAAATCCAGCAATGTTTCGGAATCATGTAAATATGAGTAAAAGAAACCCCCCAACACAACAAGCCATTTAAGATAAAATCTGATATACGGTTGTAACATGGAAGTTATAAATTTCTGTTAAATTTTACATGACATCTGACAGCAGGAGGTCTATCTGGTCTAGCGCATGTTAGCATTAAGTTTGAAAGATGAATCTTAATACATTGCTTTATGACTGCAATTGTAAATCTGTTTCGATTTTTTTTGACCAGATCAATCAACGAATTGGTTGCCTATCGGACAGTAAATTTGTGCTTAAATGAATAAAATAACTGACAAGCGTAACAAATCACATGCATGAAATATGGCGGGTAGTCTTAATTCTAAAATTGTATATTTGTACCAAGTTTGAAAGGTGTACTTGATGGTTGGTGATAATATGCCAACTTTGAAATCCGAGGATTGCTGGTTCGAAAGCCAATTTCACTGCAGTATAGCTACGACTATGGCTTGGTACATTCTAAATCATCAAACTTCAAGCGCCCACATCATCAGAAATGTGTCAAATTTTCAAAAGTTGCCCAAAATAGCCCTCGTTTGAAACAAAGATATAATTTAATAAAAAAAACAATTTGTAGTGAAGTGAACAGAATGATAAGAAAATATATAGTTGACTTCATTCACTACATCAAAAAAGATTATAGAAAACATTTACTAGTGTGTAAGTATGTGCAAAAGTGAAGGCGAGGAAACTGCGTTTTTTTTTTTTTTCTTTCTCATGTACGAAGTATACATACAAAGAGAAAGTTTTACAATAATCAAAATATAAAACTCGAGATTTTGATGAATCTTGAACCATTTTGAATAAGAAAAACGTATTTTTGGAATTATGTCTTTGAAGGAAATCTATTTAGAGGAAGTATGTCAATCCGGTTATACGAATACAAATGAATATGGCACCTATTTGTGAAGAATTAGAAAGACAAATTTGATACGCAGGTTAATCATCTGTAAAGCAGATACGTATAAAATCTGGAACTAAAATCTGTCAAATAGTTGATTCTACGATCAACTCTTTGACAGGTTTCAGTCTGTCTTTTCTCATGCAATCAACCATGATTACTCAAAAAATTCAATGATTTAAATAAATTGAAATTTTGAGATGAGATCTAGTGATTACAATTATAATTATATCTTAACTTTTGATTTCAATTAAAAGGAAAAGACAAGCATCTAAAATATATATTTGATTTTCTGGTAGTTATGAATTCAATGCACCAGCGTTTAATCACCAAAAATGGTAAGATTTAAGTCAAAGACCGGTCTACCGTAATGGTTTCTGACCAGTGAGATACAGTTAACCACTTAACGGCTTTTTCTTTACTATCTAATAAGATCACACCGTTTATTTTGGGAGTATTTTCTTATTTTAAGTCGAATGGAAATCCATTGCATACTTGACTTATTTATGTATTCGAAGTAATTTTAATGTTGGATTATAATTGCTATGAATTGTTTATTTTTTGCTTACAACAATCAAAATTGATAAATCGATGCGTGCATGGCACACGGACAAAACAGTTAAACGGTCAATATCAAGTGTAGGTTTTCTTCACTACATTTACGGAATACACAACTCTGAAATATGAAAATAAGAATCTGACCAATAGTGGCTTTCAGAGTTTGCTAACAGTCCACAATTTCGTTCGGAAGGGAGGGGAAAATTAGAGAATACGCGAGAAGGTTCCTGGGTACTCAGTCCATATGGTTAATAATATGTCTTAAAATTCGCTAATAATATTATAATTTAGCTTCCTTATACGTCTCCACAATCACATTTACTAAAAAAAAGTGGAATTCTCATTCGTGAGAATATTATAAACAAATCTGATCTGAGGAAAGCTGATTCTTACAGTTTTTGATGTAAGATTTTTATGTAACTTTTTATCTTCCTTCCCATATAAATAAGACTTTCTTATTCATAAAAATTTCCTGTTGATAAGACAATCGTTTAACAGCCTAATAAACAAGAGGATTGTTTGTCATTTTTCTTATAATCTTTGCCTAATCAAAAATTGCGAGTCCGCAAACAGCAACCACTGTCTCATGATGATCAGTTTTATGACTTTATCAAGAAAATGCTCGCAAGATAATTTCTTATTGAGCGAGTCCTTTTTTTTGCGCCGTTTTATCTCGGATGTCCCATCTCTCTACCCATCTCAGAGGAAATAAAATTCCTCGCCAACGTCAGTGCCTTGTTCATTTTCAGTGATAAACACGTGTCGACGACCTGGCTCTTCGCCAAAGAAGAGTAGTTTGTGTCGCCTTGCTTTCGTTTTCAGCCGTAAAAATATGCTTCAATGTGTTGAATTACAACCGATTCTGAAGACTTGGAAAGATTCGTTCACAACATTGAAAAACACAAGGTATGTGAATTTTTCATTTTACCACTTAATGATGTTTTAAGTATTCTTATTTACAGAATAGTTAATCTAAAAGTTTATTTAATTTAACGCGTGAATTCATATGTTTATTAAAATTTCTTGATTATAATGAAAAATTTAAACATAATGCATTTAGATTTTTCAATCCTTGTTATTGTTAATATTTACAATATCGGTGTCGGAAATACTGTATTATAGCTACATCATTGTGAATTATTTAATGTAAATACTTTTAGACAACCGGTTTAATGTTGCATATCGGTTGTTTACTTTATGCAATGATGATCAAATATTATGTAAAGAATTTGATAATTCTATTGTAAAACAATATACATATATATATTGAATACTGTAGTATAAGTATATTCTGCCGATTTTGGAAAATTAATAAATTAACTTTGATAAATTCTTCAAAAAGGGAAGCTATACTACATTCTTAGTAAAATAATATGAACATAATATTGTGGAAAATTTATAAGTAAATAATAGTTTATGTATCTAAGATTAAATAATAAGACTTAAGTAAATCACAGTAATTGCTCTAAACGATACAGAAAATTCTGCACTTTTTGTTTTGTAATTTCTCTTCATTATAAACGATACTACAATGAATTCTTTTTGTAAAATGTTTTAAAACTTGCTGATATTACATATAGTGTCGGAAGAGGTAGAAATTTATATATTTGTTATTTGCTGACGTGTATTCTTTTTTTTATTAAAAATATTGTCAGCACCAATATTGATTGTGCAAATTCCCATTACTCTGTTTTTGACAGATGCAAAAATGTTACTGCAAAAAAAAGTTTCGGAATTCGGCAGATACGAATTGAAAATTCATTTCCTAACTATTATGAGTAATTATATTATCATTAAGACACATTACTTTGTTCACAGATTCTATAATAGTTGTTGGTATGGGAAACGGTCACCTATAATAATTTTTTTTTCTCTAGCTTTGAGCCGCGGGATAACGTACCGGCATAAAATGAATTGTCGCTGAATACTCAGATTATTTTTGCGCATTTTAAAAAAATATTTTGATCAAATTATTGAATAGTTTTTAAATGTTCAATGTTTGTGCGCTAACTCTCCATATATTTATATTACGAACTTGTGTGGATTGAATATTTTTCTGCATCGGGAAATTTAAATGTGCCAGTGTATCTTACTACTATAGCATGTCTTATAACTGACAGACAGCTTCATTTCAAAAATATTTGGTCTTATTTGTAAATGTTGCATCTAAATTATTTAAAAAATGTTTGAAATTAAAGTTAAGACTTGAATACAAGAAAAGAATCATTAAGTGAAAATCATGTAAATTTCGTCATTGAAAGAATTTAGATGTGAATTTGTGGATTCGGAAATGTGGCATGAATTACTAAAAATGAAAGCAGTATTTAGCTGAATTGATTTAATGAATCTTTATAAGTACTTTCATTATATTGAAAAATTCAAAAATTATTTCATTTAAGTGTATTGGAATAATATTTTTATTTTTATAACGTTTTGCGAACTAACAATTATTTCTTCAAGATAGTTAAATTTTTTTAAATGTTCCAAAATAATTGTGGACAAACAGAAATGTAAAAATTCGAAAATAATTTCAGTGGTCGAAAGTCAATTTTATAGGATATGATTTGTTTTTTAGATAATCTAATAAAAAATCGAATTTTTTTTTTATCTTTTACTAGATTATAAAAATGTTTTTTGTTGTAGTTTCGGTAATTTTTTAGAATTTCAATTTGTCAGTCTGAAAACATATATTTCTTTACTTTCATAAAATTTAAGAAATCGAAAAACATCCGACTAGTCTATATCTTTGCTACTAAAATATTTCTCTTATCAATGAGCATTCAAATTTTGTAAAATAATTATTAGACTTTCGAGAATCACCAGAGCATTATTAATGCACAATTAATCCACAGAACACGAAGTTTGTAGTAGTTCGGTAATAATTTTTAATTTTTAAAACATTCTGGAGAAATGATGAAATGTATTGAAGTATCATCAGAATGTAAGAAAATATTTTTTATCAGGAGTTCCGCAGTTGTTTCAACTTTATATACTTCATATTAGAAAAAAAAAAGGATTTTAAAAAAAAATTGATTATTTAATTCTTGGAGTACTAGATTACATTTTATATATAATATACTAGTTTAGAAAATACTAAAATTTTATGATATTTACTATATCAACAATAATGTTTTAATATTTTTAATATGTAATTAAGAATTTGAAGGTGGAAATTCGTAAAATAAAAGGGGTTTTGGAAAGCACGTTTTATCAACATACTATAAAAATATAGCGGGAAAATCAAATAATAAAAAGCTTAAGGTGCTGATTTAAGCGTCAAGCGATTTGTGCACCCGATATTTGACAATATTATAAAGAAATTAGGCCACGACAGATAGGTAAGCACTTTCAAACGACAAAACCAATAGTAGTTGACTCGATCTTATAAATTCCACACCATATCAACGGGAAAGATGGCAACCGGGTAAAAAGGAGTTTTCCAAGCTATTTATAGAAAAATAATAGAAATGTGTCAAAAGGTTCTGTAAGTGAGAAAGATTTTAATTATTATATTAAACTCGGTAATTTTCTAATTTATGCAAATTATAAATGTGTAATTATTCAATACAAGAGTTCATTTTATTGTTTCAAGAAGTAAATAAATATGTATAATTTCCTCCAACAAATTTTAATCTATAATTTTAAACAAATCTATAACTATATTTTCTTTACAATCGAAATCAAGAAAGCCAAAATGAAGCATTTCCATAATAATATCAGAGGTAAGACATTAGCATGAAAGAATTAATATAATCAATTCTTTTTTTTTATCCCAGGACAATACATTTTACAAGAATATATTGCTCATTATCTCTATCAAACAGCACGCACTTCTATAGCAGATATACTAAAATTGGAATTAAATTGCTCTATCAGGCAAAAAGCCTCAAAAATGTAGTAAAGTATTGACTTCGGTGCCTGAGGGCTCCAAATTCGAAACCCGACTTCGTAAAAGTATCCTTAAGGTATGTGGGTCTAGTTCCCGTTAAATCTGATGCCGTGAGTCAAATACAAATCCAAAGTTCTCTTGCTAGTGTGGTACGTTAGTATGGCGAAGGGTCTTCTAGTTTGGATGCCGTTCTTCTCATCAATTAATCACGGTCACTTGCTAAAATTCCGCTCCAAAAGTAGGCCTTTTCTTGCTTCAAATCTGGAATTAATACAGCAAAACTTTGTCAAGAAGTGCACATAAATTTCTTCTTTTTGATTGGTTTTTTGAAAAACCTCTGGTACGATAGCAAGCTTACAGATTTTGGAGCGAAGGATCTCGAGCCCCAAACCTGATCTTGTCAAAAATCAAACACGCGTCAAATCAATCGTCGTGAGGGTAAAATGACGCTACTTCAATTGTGGCGTGGAAACACAAAGACTGATGAGTTTTCTTTCGTATACCTCTTGTCATCCGATCATGATTAAAAGTTATTTGTTTCGAATCAAAATATACTTGTTATGTCCAAATGGGGCATTAATCATGTTGAAATAAACTTTATTAATTTTATCACTGTTAGGAAAAAAATATATGAAATCGTTTTTAGTTTCAGCATAAAAACAAGGTGTCTTTATGGGAGACTTGTTAAAATGAATGCATCGAAAGTTCAAGCTCCGATTCCATCTTATGGAATAAAAAGCTATTGTTTTAAATGTCTGTTCAATGTTGTTTTAGTCTCGTATCCTAAAAGCTGGAGTGAAGTGGAAGTCTAGTAAAGGAAATGTTTGAATCCTATGTATTCATAGCTGATTGACAAATATTTAGAACCTATCAATAACAGCCAATGGGCTTAAAAATTGATCGTTCTTCAAAAAAAAAAAAAAAAAAAAAATCCACATCGGTCCCATTTTCAGTATTGCCATCTTCAACTCATCAATATTATACAACAGCCACAATAAAATTTGATTGCATATTTTTATGTAATATTTTCTGCTCCAAAAAAATTCCCAAATTACTATAATTTATGTATGAAGATAGAAAAATTTTACTTAAGGAAGTATGGAACACGTAATTTAAACCAGCCTATGTTAATTTTTAATGCATTCTATAACGGAATTAACAGAGTATTTTTTTTTTTCAACTGATAGCTTTTCAGTTTTTTTTTATAAAGCTTATTCAACGACAGTTTATTGACGATATGAAGCTGAAGAGAAAAAAATTATCAAGTGCCCGATATATCGTTTTTAATCTCGTTTAATGATGCCCTCTATTGATCCTTGGATTTCGCAATCATCCTTACTTTTCTTTATCTGGGAAAAGTGACCTTTTAATTTGAAAATAACAGAAATATAAAATATTCAATTCTGAATTTTTTAACTTTAATATCATACATATTCTGAAACTGAACTTCTCAAATTATAATTTTGGATACGAAATTACTATTTTTTTAGTAGTTTGGGAAGAGTGAACGATGTTTGGTGGAAGAGCTTAATTATAGTATGTTTCCTTAACTTCATTGTAAGTTTCATCATTCACAATTCAAGGACACAGTAAATTATTTCATTTATTATTCTCCGTGAAGCATTGTTCTTGTGTCACGATCCGAGAATCATGGATTCGATGCAAGATTTCGGAGAAAAATCTGTTGTACTAATTTTTTAATCACTGTTTATATGAAAAGTATAAAAATGGACGCAAATACTTTGGAGATGTAATATATTATTTGTATGCAACATAAAAGTAGTATCATGCTATTCAAATCTCTAATATTAATAATAAACATATTAGCCTCCCCTTAAGTCTTGGGGTACAACAGATGATGGCGCACTTCCCAATTACATAAATCACTGGACTATGGCTTGTGCATTTACCTTTTGCTTACTAATGGGACATGTACGTTCCACTCATATTTTAAATTCGTAAAATATTTTCAATTCCCATTTTAAATATGGTCTTTAAAAATCGCAGTCAAAGGGTTAAATTTGTCTAGGACAAAGGCCCTCCACTCGGTATGTTGTGGAAGTTTGGACAGTCGGGGGGGGTATCAGACTCAAATGTAGTTTTATCTTTCCATGGCGTAAATTATAGGGTCCGTCCTAAAATAGTTTTTGTTTTGCTTAAAAAAGGAATGTTTGAATAAGTAGATAAAACTGAATCAACATATAGACATACATTTCTCTAAAGAAAATAAATAATAGCAAATACTCTGTCTCTATTAATTTGTTGACACTCCCCTCCTTCTTATATTTTTTATAAATGTGGACAAAAAGAAATTCCAAAGAGGAAAAATGAGTTTTAAGGATTCTCACTTAGATTAAATGCATTTAATAGGGTTTTACCACAAAATTGATTCAATCCATATGGAAGTAATAAAAAAAGGGAACAACGTGACTATTTTTCTTTAGAAAGAGCTACTGATTTATACATATTTTTTTTTTTTTTAAGAAAACTTCTGCAAGACTAACTTGTTTCCCATGTTTTTGTTGATTTTAAATTGCCTAAATAAGGAAAGATTATAGTGGCTGTTATTGATGTGCGTTGGCACTTTGAATGTAATAAAGAACAGTAGTTGAATCGGAAAATCAAATGCTGTAGGAGTCAATTCAGCACAATAGCACTTGTTAACAAACCTAAATTTTTATGAACCATGGTCGCTTTCAAAATTGCAATTTCGTGGATTCAAAGCATATTATCACTGTGTATCTTCCATATCTGTGAATTTAATGCGTATAAGTCAAATTTATGGTTTTATGCTTCGTGTAAAACTTTGAGAAATAAGGTGTTGCATTTGTCATCTGAATATGCCTAAAAATTATTACATTCCGCTTCAAAACGTCAACCTAACAATCATACAATCAATCAAATGAACCTTTGCAATATCAGTTGAACAAAGAAGTATTGTTTGGAACTCTTCCGTTTCTTTCTGAATAAATTTCATTGCTATGATTGATTTTCGGTATAGCATCTTGTTTGAAATTTAGAAGTATGTTTGTTCACAACTTGAAAGGAATAATTTATTGACATCTGTAGAGTCTTTTCAGATCAGTCTTCACGAGTATATTAAACCCACTATATGCAACGAGAAAAATCCATCGCAATTGATGTAGTTTGCAGAATAGATTTAAACAGAAACAGCATAAGATAAATAATCCTAAGATCGTAAATAAAAGTATGAAAGTCAGACTGATATTTTCCGAATGTTAAATTATACGAATTTGAAAAGTATAGCGATTTTGATTTTCTGTTGATTCAAAGCGGGTAGGATCAGAAAAAAAAATTGATGTACATGGAAATTCGAATGAAGAAAGATGACAATATAACAAGTAATATAATTTTTTAAACAGGATTCCTACTTGAGTCAACAAATAAATTTTTTATTTTAGTTACTTTTTATTAAATAATTATTTAAAAAATATTGATTTTCGCAAAAATTGAACTCGTATTCTTCACTCTCACGTGAAAAATACGGAAATCCTTGCATTTTACCGATTGAGCTTTTGCCTGTTGATTTCAATTTTCTTAACATACTGCTAAAACCCTATTTAAAGAATTAAAAATTAATCAAATTTAATAAATGAATTAACATTTGAAAAACAATATTAACATAAAGTGTCATCCACTGCAAGTTAAAGAAATATATTTGAATTTGAGTGGATGAATAAAAAAGAATCTGGGACACTGTAAAAAGGTTGATTTTAGAATGATTAGCAGCATGTTACGCTAGATATTTCATTAAAATTAATAAATTCTTAAAAATTATCTCTGCTGATTACGCATTGGAATACAGGATGATGCATATCGGAAATGCGATCCACGAATACATAAAAAAATTCTAAAGAATAATTGTTAAATCTTTTTTTTTTTTTTTTTTGCCAATTTTTGCATTAGGAAATTATGAATATACACTGATGGGAAAAAAATCCCAACACTAGGAAGGAGCTGTGCTAGATAAACGAAATTCGGTAGGCGTGTTTATACATCTGAAAGATGACGTCGATTCAAATTTCGAGCTACGCGCGTAAGTGTGGCGCTAGTAGCGACACTATGAACATGCAAATGAGGTTTGCTTTAAATAAGCGCTGTAAAGTTCGTGATCGTTATTTACAGTTGAGATTTGACGTAGTGGGTTAATGTTAGTCAAGGATGCCTCTGAGAAGATGAAGAAGCCATTATCAACAGCTCACTGAATTTGAACGAGGTCGTGTTGTAGGACTACGAGAAGGCGGGTTTTCTTTCCGCGATATTGCTGAAAGACTTGGCAGGAATGTATCCACTGTGCATGAGTATTGGCGACAGTGGTCAAGGGAAGGTGCTGCCTCAAGAAGACCAGGTTCCGGGCGGCCACGTGGTACTACTGAGAGGGAAGACCGTCGTATTCGGCGTATGGCTGTGGCTAATCGTACTGCGTCTGCAGCTGAAATTCGAGCTGCAGTTGGCACCACAGTGACACAACGAACTGTTACAAATCGGTTACTTCAAGGACAGCTCCGAGCCAGACGCCCTGTACAGTGCATTCCACTGACTCCAAACCACTGTCGTTTGCGACGTGAGTGGTGTCAAGCTAGAGCTCATTGGAAGACGGAGTGGAGATCTGTTGTGTTTTCTCATGAAAGCCGGTTCTGCCTTGGTCACAGTGATAGCCGTTTGTTGGTTAGAAGGTGGCCAGGTGAACGCCTGCTAGTGACCTGTCTGCGGCCTAGACACACAGGGCCTACTCCTGGAGTTATGGTGTGGGGAGCAATTTCGTATGACAGCAGGAGCTCTCTCGTGGTTATCCCACGCACCCTGACTGCAAATTTGTACGTCAGTCTAGTGATACAACCTGTTGTGCTGCTGTTCCCTGCATCTATTTTTCTATTAAGACACGCGTTGACCCTTTTGACCTTTTTAAGCGCTTTGTGTTTTGATTAATGATTCTGACATTTGTGTAAATTTTAATCTTCGCGCTTTATTCTTTTTGCAGTATTTATTCTTAGCAGCATTTATTGTTTAAAATGTGCCAAAACATTTAAATATATCTGAAAATAGCAAACAAAATGCATTGGAAATGGATTTAGTAAGATGTTTTAAGTATTGCAAATATTCTATTTTCTTCTTTGGAATTAAATCTTTCCATAACAATCAACAAAAAAATGGTTTAAAAAATTATTTTAGTATAACAACTCCAATCTTGTAAAGAACACGAGTTATCATTTCAAATGCATTGGATTAAAAACTGATATAACAGTTCGGGTGGTGTGATATTATCAGTACTAAGGGTTGCGCAACGAGCATTAATTGATATTAGAAGAACAGTGGGTTTTTTCTGTGTTATTTGTAGTTAACTCGCTTTTCATGCAACAATTTCACGTACTTACTTGAAGTACACTAATAATTATGGATTTTTCTATCCCTCTTCTTCACAATTGCTGCATCAGCTGTGTGACTTGAAAATCGCATAAAACTTATTATGGAATGTCTTTAAGAGTATATGAATGTTGCTTTTACCTTAAATCATTCGTGGACAAAGCAACATATGTCAATTTATTTGCTGAATCAAAATACTCAAATATTGAATTTAGATATCTATGAACGTGTTGATTGTGAATGAATAGTTTTCATTTTGCGATAAGGGATTTTCAACATTTCTAGAGCATATATAAAAGTTATAGATGGAAAAATGCCGAAAAATAAATTCTTTGGGGTTTTTTTTTTTGTATGATAATATTATAAAAATTATCTAATTGAAAAATAAATTCATCCATTATTTAATAACTGTAAATTAATAATTATGAATTAAATAAGTATAATTATTTAAATGAAGAAAAAACTTGACAACAAAACTTTAAAAAGTGAAAAAAAGTTTTCAAATAAAAATCTACAAAAAAGAAATATCAACACAACGAATCATCCTATGCAGTTATTCATATAACACCGTATGAAAAATGATTGCTAAACATTAGAATTTTAATGAATCATCTGGAATTTTTTAACACACAATTTTTATCATTTTTGTTTCTCGTTTAAATCTAATTTTCGCATAGCTATCATTTAAAAATGTTTAATTTGTGTAGTAAATTTTACTCAATACTTGAAATGGAACTTCTTGTTTAATAAAATGCTATTTTAACTTATTAAATAAAATAACAGGATTCCCTTTAGTTGAAGTGATATTTTAATCCTCTTAAATTTATTGCGTATTCGAACTGGCAAGCCCTTACTTCAAAATTTTCTCTATATTTAACTTGGCAGTCTTAAATTAAAACGCACATTGTAGGAAATCATCTGCTAATCATTTTTTTAAATTTAAAAACATAAAATAATAACGGAAAAAATATTAACTAAACAGCCTGGAGAAAATTATCCATCTACCGATTTACTAAAATGATAGAGATTAATTTAAGAAATTAACTTTTTGTGCCATATTCTGTGTTTTTAGGACTGCTTCCAATTTTTGTGGCAAGAATTCAAATAATTTTTTTCTATCGTATGAGGAAAGAATTTGACCCTTCCCTCATGCGTCACTGTTTCCAGGTCGTTATTTTGAGTATTAGTCAAATAACTACTACCTTTTTATTTTAATAAATTACTAATAAATTTATTGCTGGCATTTAAGTTTTTTAGGAGGCTAAAAAGAAAAAAACTGCAACATGAAGTTTGTGATTTAAATTGCAATTTAAAGTACTAATGTTTGAACAAATTACCTGAAGATGTGGCATAAATTTTCTTCGAATTTCAAATACGCAAGTTTGTATAAATTTTCTGATCAAAATTTAGATCCTTGTAATTGTTAACGTACATATTAAAATGTATGGATTTTCAGAGGATGTTGCGTTTAGTATGTTAATGATACTCTTTCCAAACAGATGAATAATCGTGAGAATATCTACGAAAATTCCCATTACATTTTTTGGTGTTGATCTAAGAAAGCGACTGTACAAATATAATTGGACATCCACCTGTCAGAAATAATTTTTTTCGACTTTTCCAAAGAGGAATCTACTTGAATACTTAATATTGTATTTAATTTTTGGTTTTAAGGAAATTATAACTAGTTTCTAATATTTTAATCCTAACTGGGGCAGAATATACTGAATTACTTCGAAAATGCAATCTGTAATTTATTAAATTTACAAAATTTGAATCGTTCATTATTGTAGAAATATCAATATTAGAATAAATATAACATGTTTTTTCGTATTAAAATCTAATAATCAAATTTGTGCAACAAAATTTGAATAATATTTACTAAAACCGTGTTGAATTTTTATCCCATTATAATTTCTCTAACATTAGACGATTTAGAGGAGGAAAAAAATTCATCAAGCCACTTTCATTCAGGTTGTTTAATAGTATAATAATAAACTTGCAACAATCCAATAAACTTTAAAGCAAAAACTATTTTATACTTAATTTCCTATTATTAATCAACAATAGTAGAAATACTTTTCTCTCCATTTGGAATTTTTCCATTGTCATATATTTAAATTATTAACATTTACAACTCGCTCGCATATCTTAATCACAGGGATTCTAATCACTTGTTGATTATTTTATGCCTTTGCCCCAATGTGTCACTTTGTGTGATAGCTAAGTTTATTAACAATGAAGAAAAACGAAGAAAGCTAACCCTAAAAGGGGTTGAGAAGGAGAGAAATCTTATACCCGAAAGCACTTTTTTTATTTTTACAATTAATAAAAACTTAGTTTTAAAGTGGTATTTGAGATTTTGTCTAGCATTTAATCTAAATGTTTTTGTTTCATTTTCTAATAGGATTATAAGAAGTATTATGCCCCAAATGTAGGAAAGTGAACAAAAAATGTTTAACACATACGTTGTATCGAGTGTGCTGAAACGCTTTTGGATGTTCTGTCTTGGAATCGGGAGCGTATCAGCACGCGTTTTTCATTTTACCAACCGAAACGCTCTCGATTAGATGAACCTGATGTAAAATACATTCCATATTATAGGTTCCTATGTAATAAAACAGATATTTACAGTTATTTCTTAACAGAGCAAGTTTAGCTGCTGCAGTAAATGTGTTAAAAATGCTGCTTTTAAAATAATACAACAGATTAGCTACAGAAGTTCTAAATAAATTTCAGCTAATTTTGTTGAAACTGTATTCTGTCTTGTTCCTAGCTTGAACGTTCCACGAAAAACTTGTGAAACGGTATAAACCTTTAACTTCCTTCCACGTAAAGTTCCAGTAATTTTTATTTTCATTTTTTCCCTTTCGGTGAAGATATGATTTGCCGTCATTTAAACTGATTGTCTGAAATCTTGGGGTGTTTTTTTTTTTCGTAAGCTCGAGTCTTTCATTACATTATAATTGAATTACCGATGTTTTAATATTGTCAATGAATCTGGCATGGTTTATTGTACTTATTAGCATACTATCATTCATCAACACTGTACGAATCCTAAACAAATCTGAGGTAAAATATCTAACGGAACAGAATACGCACTGATAATTGTGGCTACAGATAGATTGTCTGATAATTTTTATTTGAAGTTGTATATTTTATGTTTGAAATTGCTTTTTATTCAAACACAAAATTTACATTTGAAATTTAAATAAACTTATATTGGCTTAAAAATTGTTGGTTATTCCATATTCTTTTCAGCAGTTTTCATTTCAAACTTCGCTCTTTAGAATTTTAGGTTCCAAGTAAAAATATGGAGTTGGTAATCTAGTAAATATAGCAAGTAATAAATAAAATCGTAAGGATTTAATTAAGAATGGAGTTTATGCAAAATGTATTCTTCTTTAAATAATAATGCATTTATAATTTAAATTGAATTTTATTTCCATCCCTTTAATTTTAACAAATTATATTTTAACTCATTTATATTTAAGTATAAATTTATTTTCTGTAAAAATAAATATGGTCTTAATTTATTTTCATTTTTTGCTGGTTTAGGAATGGGATATAAATTTCGTTGGATTTCATAATTAACTAGAACTTTCTGCTTTATTCCTAAGATAGCTCTGTGCAAGGTTTTGAAAATAAACCCAGTTGACTTCCTTTACACAGGCTTTTTTTTTCTCTGCATACAAAATCCAATGTGCGAGTACGCGGGCACTTATTGTTGTCAATACATCAGGATATTAACCCCGAAATGATAAAATTAACTTATGCTTGTTGATAACGCTATGCTCTAATTCTATAAAATATTTTTGATAGCATTATTTTCTGAGTTAAAGTTCTTGCCAGTTATTGTTAGATTTGTTTGCCAATTATGTTATTCAATTGTTTGAAAAATATGTATTTAAATTTTATCGCATATCTGATGAAATTATATTTAGGAATCAGTTCCTGCATTTGTAATTTAAAACAGTTTATTATCAAAATGATTACTGATTGTAATACTTGATGCCAAATTCATCAAATTTGAATTAAAAAGCAAATAATAATTATCAGTAAAGAGTGAATATTTCATATCACCAAAGGTCACACAATTATCACTTAAGTTGAAAGAGCTTAATTTATTTCATTGAATACATTTATTCTAAGCTTGTAAACATTTTTATATGACGTTCATAACTTTTTTTCCTTTCGTTTTGCTTCAAATACTTCATTGCTTAATCCTGCTATATATATCTTTTATATCCACATGTAGTTTTTCCCACTGTCAATTTAACGATGTTTACATTTAAGCACGGAATTTTCTATAGCTATTTTAGTCTCAGAATACTATGAATGAAATTTAGGATTCTGAAGAAGGTTCAATTGGGGCCACTGAGGCTAATAAAACACGTATTTTTTTTTCTGCGTCCTATTATGAGACTCTTTCTTTATGCCGATACAATGTTCCAAAAATATCTTGTTCCTACCCGCTTTCGTAATGCAACCACTTATTGAATAAGGTTCAAGGGTGTGGAAATTCAAAATGAATTTGCCAAAAAGCGCTTGTGTAACCTAATGGCCCACTAGCCAACGATTGTAGTGACCTTGATATTTAAATGATTTTGCACTAACAAGTAGAATGCTATTGCTACTAGTATAATAATAAAAAAAACTGGCATATTTTGCTTACATTATTTTAAAAAAATATCTTTTTAAATTTTGAAACGATGAGTTTTTGAACATCGAATCCAAAATATTGTAGCATATAGTATTTTTGTAGTATGATAATGTTAGCACTGTATTCTTTATTGCACAAAGTTTCATTTTTCCATATTTTTTTTCGTTTAGTTTGTTTACGTGAGTTGCATGCGTATAATTTTTTTTATGTCAGCAAAAGTGAAAGTTTGAAGTTAATGCTCGCAATTAAGGAAAAATTAGCAATTATGTTAAAAATTATTAAATTTAGAAAAAATTTATGGACAAAATTAATGTACTAATTAAAAGTTTTTTTTTTTTTTTTTTTTTTTTTTTTTTTTTTTTTTTTGCAGTTTTTCTTGAGAGGAAAAACTTAAAATTTGAATAAATTTTAAGTAAAAATTAATTGACATTTTAATTGGAATTTTGAAAATCCATTCTGAGAAATAATTACGTGCCAGTTTTGGTGATTGTAGATCTAATGGTTGAATCTGCAATGTTTTATGAATCGTTACTCTGCGCAATTTACAGAAAACATGCCAGTCGAAAAGTGCCATGTTAACTTAGAAAATATATTGACTTTCTTATATAGAATGAAAATTAATTTCATTTATTTTTGTTCATGTAATCAAATCGGCATCTGAAATTTTTAACTCTAGTTCTTTTGACTATTTAAGTAGCCACTGAATCAAAGTTTAGCCCTACAGATCTTTGCAGCGAGCTCACAACTAATCTTGACTGATTGCTCAGTGTTGGGCAATTTAAATTTTTCGAATTTGACAAAACTTCATGAAGATGATTCTAATCTCTATCCCAAAAATGTTAAATTTAAGTCCAACAATAATTCAAATCTTGCAAAAAAAAAAAATGATCATGAAAATGATGCAAGCAAATAAGTTTTCGGGGGAAAAAAACGAAACACAAATATAACAGTTAAAAATAAAAATTAATAAAAAAAACATTGACCATATGACAACCAGATTTATTAAACATTCTTCATTCTTGTTAAATATTTTAAAGTCTTATCCTGATTTCTAGATTAAAGTTAAAATAAAAGGGTCAAATAAGGTCCTAATTTAAAAATGTTAATTTTGTTTCATTGTTATTTTTTTTTTCACCTGTTATTTGAAATTATTTTTTGCGTTTCGTATTTGAACATCGTAAATAATTTTTCACTATTCCTGCTTAAAGTAGGATCAGTAATGCTACTACTACATGATGCTGTATATACACTGAAGTGACAAAAGTCATGGGATAGCAATATGCAAATATACAGATGGCAGTAGTATCGCAGCGAAAAAGTATAAATGCGCAGTTCGTTTTCCAGAGCTTTCATTTGTGTTCAAGTTATTCATGTGAACAGGTTTCTCGTGATTTATGGCGGCACGACGAGAATTAACAGACTTTGAACGTGGAATGTTAGTTGGAGCTAGACGCATGGGTCATTCCATTGCGGATATCATTAGTGAATTCAACATTCCGAGATCCACAGTATCAAGAGAGTGCCGAGAGTATGAAATTTCAGGCATCACATCCCATCATGGACAGCGTAGTGGGCGACCACCTGCACTTAACGACCGAGACCGCCGACGTCTGTGTAGAATGGTCAATGTTAATAGACACGCAACACTTCGTCAAATAATTGCAGGAATCAATGTGGGACGTGTCCGATAGGACTGTGCGGCGAAATTTGTCTTCCTTGGGCTATGACAGCAGAAGACCGACTCGAGTGCCTTTACTGACAGCACGACATCGCCTGCAGCGACTCTCCTGGGCTCGTGAGCATATCGACTGGTCGCTAGACCAGTGGAAAACCGTGGCGTGGTCAGATGAGTCACGATTTCAGTTGTTACGAGCTGATGGTAGAGTTCGAGTGTGGCGCAGACCCCACGAAGCTATGGACCCAAACTGTCAGCAAGGCACTGTTCAAGCTGGTGGTGCCTGCATAATGGTGTGGGCTGTTTTTACATGGCATGGACTCGGTCCTCTGGTGCAACTGAACCGATCATTGACTAGAAATGGTTATGTTCAGCTGCTTGCAGATCACTTGCAGCTATTCATGGACTTCACGTACCCACACAACGATGGGATTTTTATGGATGACAATGCGCCATGTCACCGGGCCAGAACTGTTCGCGATTGGTTTGAAGAACATTCCGGACAATTCCAGCGCATGATCTGGCCACCTAGATCGCCCGATATGAATCCCATCGAGCATTTATGGGACATCATCGAAAGGTCCGTTCGTGCCCAAACTCCTGCACCATCCACACTTTCAGAATTATGGACGTCTATACAGACAACATGGCTCAATATTCCTGCAGAGGACTTCCAACGACTTGTGGACTCCATGACACGTCGAGTTGTTGCACTTCGCCGGGCAAAAGGAGGACCGACACGATATTAACAGTCATCCCATGACTTTTGTCACTTCAGTGTATGTGTAATGCTGTATATGATGATTCAAAACCCATTTCAAAGAAAAGAACAAATAGTATTTGTTTTAGAAATGCTATAAAAATTAAGATTTTTAGATTACAAAAATAGATTTCATTTTGTAGAAAAACAAATCAAACATCAAGATTTTTTTTATGTAGTTCAAATTATGATCTACATGATTTATTTAATTTAAACCATATATTTTTTAAAGAGTTGTTTAATATAAATTCAGTAACTGCTGTTGAAATAGTTATAGATAATGTAAAGCGAGAAATAAAAAATTGTGGTTGATAAAATACGTAATTTATATTGTTTTCCGCAATGATATCTAACTAATGAAACTTCCGGTTCCAATAAATTAAATTATGTGTCAAAATTTTTAGACCTTTACTCACCAATCGGAGATACTTTAAAATTCTATTTTTTTGTTTTGTTTTTCAAAAATGTTTTTTTAATATTATATACTTGTAAGTCAAGCTAATATGAAATACAAACCTTAGTTCTACTGCAAGTTATCCTTTTATAATTCAACACTGATGTTCAAACTGCATATTTAATCATTGATCTTGATTCGTATTCAATTGGCTAATCAAATGTAGCTTTCCATGGACTTTTTTTACTAACTCAAATAAGTATAAGTCAAAATTAGCTCTATACTGAATCAGTAAGTACGTTTATAGTAAAATAAATTAGAATATTCATTTATTATAATTAATCGTTTCGTAAAGCGCTAAATTTTAAAACTCTCAAAAAGTAGGAGCCTTTATTTTATAAAAAACACAATCAGTATTTATAGAAAAAATATGTGATCAGTATTTATAGTAAAAATATTTGATCAGTATTTATAGCAAGAATTTCTTCCAGAAAAAATTTAGATATGTTTTTGCAACAAAAATTCTGTTGGGAAAGAATGACGTATTGAGCCTAAAAATAAAAGTATAACTTTGGGTTCTCTCTCTTCTAAAAATATTCTTTTTATTTGACAACACTGGAAGACAGTGTTACTAGTTTTTTTTAAAAGATCCTCACAGCAAATGTTTATCGAAGAGAATTACCAAAAATATTTTCTGATATTAATTAAATATTAATAAAATTCAAATTTCTAAAATTAACTAAATTCAAAGGAAATGTTGTATTTGAGGAAGTTTTCATATAACAGTACAATATTTTGCTAAAACAAGTTATTTAAAATTTCATTAACACAGAATTTTCTCATACTTTTTAAATAAGATTGAATAAAATTTATAGGTTATTTCCAACCATCCTTTGACAATTGACACCATACTTAGTCTATAAATTTAAGTTGCGTTAGAATTCTCCCCAAGTGCTATTAAATGGCACTTGGAAAGAATAGGTATGTATACTAAATCTCAAAATTTAATCAACAAATTTAATATTAAAAAATATCTAATGAATTAGAGTTAAATTCGTAATACTACAAATTTACCCAATCAGTTAAACCTGATTCTATAAGATTATTATCCGCATTCAACAAATATTTTGTGGAGATATCAATATTCTCTTCAAGTTTGTTATATCTTTGAAAGTTATCTTAGATCTATTATCTCTTTTGGAATCTGCTACCTTCTACTTTTATCAATCTAACCTTATTTAAAATTGTGAAAGATCTTTTTTGTAACGCACTAGTTGAATCTGATGAAGAATTCTGATAAATTTTTTATAGCAAATAGAAGGAAACCATGAAATTCTGACAAACAAACTTGATTCTAATATCTACTTTAACACACTTAATGATTACCACTATATACAGGAGAGAGGTTTAGAATTCGAATATAATTGTTTAGGATAATATTGTCACGAAGATTTAAATAAATACACCGTTAGCTTTAAACTAACAAACAAGTTTATTGAAGGAAAGTATTAATTTGCAACTTTACACGAACGAGAAGTTGCCCACTACTAGTGGGTATCAGCTTCTATACAAGAACAGAATATTCGTGACACAATTAATTTGCATAACAAAGAAATGTTTAGAATGTTAGAGAACATAATTGAACAATAACTAAGAAAACAAACTAATAATCCATGCTTTTGATACATCAGCCATGGCGAGCATCGAACCCACAAACTCTGGGTTTGGATCGCGTGCTTTGACCATTCGGCCACTGAGCTAGTGGTAAACTCCCTTTATGCGGCAATATTGAGAAATTGAATTCTAGTAAAAGCGCAAAAGTTCACTGATGCGTATATCAAAACACCAAAAATCAAAAACGCAAAACGATATTTTTTGAAGTAATTTTTTTCCATCGCCATCGTATTGTCACTGTTATATCAAAATACCGTGTATCAAAAACTTCATACGAGAAAACACAAGAAATTTGATGTAACGACTGGAACCACTAACAACACTTTGCATTTTGTGACATCTGATAATTATATATCAGAAACAACAATATGAAAGCAGATGTTGCAGCCTTAAATATTTTGGATCAATAAAATGTTTTGGCAGATTTGACATAAAACAATTTAACAGCAACAGCTATTTATTAATACAACCCTTAACATGATGTATAATAACTGCTAACTAAAAATGTTACGAAAACGCAGCATAAAGGAAACACACTAAAAATAATAGTAAAATTATTATTTTCGCCTTCAAATTCTTTCCTTTTTATTTTACTTTTTAGTATCCATTGCTTCAAATTGACTTGTTAATATTTATTGGCTTTCTACATCTATGAATCGCGATTATGGTGCATCATGACTATTCAATAGTGACGACTGAATTATAAATGAACTGATAGACTGTATGTAAATTTTCCTCATCTTTTGGCACGTTTCAGTTCGCAATATTTTTTAATTACATAACTCAAAAATTGAATGTTCTCATGGTATGGTCTTTAGTATTTACTCTGCAATGATTTATATAATATCACTTTAATTATAGCGGTTCTTTATTTGCACAGAACATTTCAGAGGGCTGTATTAAAAATATTCAGTTGTCTAAACCTTTTTTTTTTTTTTTTTTTTGCTGAATGTAACCTACTATAATAAAAACGAGGGACTTTCTCTAGTATGTATATAATATAAAAGTATAATAATCTTATCAAACTGGAAGCAGAAATTTAATGAAAAAATATCAAAATATATTCAGATATAACTTTTTAAAGTACACCGCAAAAAAAGACAAATGACATAGTAACAAAAATTGCTTTATAGTTGCCAGGATATGTAAGCTTCACAAATTTTATTCTATATTTGTAATTCAAAGTTTAACAAGTTTCGGTTTAGAAATACTGACTTTTTTTCAAAATATTGCTGTTCCAAATGTTGAGGGCTGATACATTAAATATGGATATTTAATGAAATTATTCATGAAACCAAACTGCTGAATCTCACTAAATGAAGAAACAGATAAATACACCTGATTTCAGTTAACTAAAAAGAAAATAACAATACAAAAAATGCAAGAAAAGTAAAGGAAAAACGAAACCTAATTCTATCAAAAAAGGAGGTTACAGCCATTAAAGTTTTTTATGAGCTGAGCGCAAGATGCGATAGCATTTATTAAATATTAGATGGTTACATCTCAACAACGGACGACATTCAATTTCCTTATTAACATAACTGACGCTGCTTTGTAGAAATTTCTCGAATAAATGGTATTTCAGCATGATGAGCCATATTCAACAAAAAAAAAGTGAGACACGCTTTTGTCTTCAGTAGACGCTTCTTTTTTAAATACACTTACTATGAAATACGGCACTCGTAATCAACATTGTTTTAAACTCTAACAAAACTGCTTGTTGTAAGAGCTTGGTTAAGATCAAGTGACAAAAATGAACAAAATGTAAAGAAATGAAAATGAATGAATGAATTTCCATTCATTCATTTTGATTAAAAGCCGAGTTATTTTACTTATGTGTGAATAACTTTCAAAATATTTAGAGAAGGCTTGGGGAAAATTTAAAGCCATCTTTGCTTTATGGACATTTATAAATCTGAAAGCTCATGGAGGAAAAACGGTTTTAAAATTAAATAATGTAAAACAATTTTAAAATTAAATAAAGGAGGTAAAACGGTTTTAAAATTAAATAATACTGCAATCTTCATGGTCTCAGTGCTGCACTAAGATTTCGAAAGGTTCTGGAAAATTTTGTCATTACTTTCACAAGCTGGATGTACAAATTAATTAGAAAAATATGTAAATTTAGCAATGCTATTCGTTATAGGTTAATTACTATTATCATTGCAATTTATCTTTCTTAACGAACTTCAAACAGATTGAATTTTTTCATTCTCCTATAAAATCTCACTTTAATTTTCATCACTTACGGAATAAATAAAATACTTCTGCAATGATGAGGATTGTTATTTATATACAGCCCTAATACCATGATCCGCTAAACTGTGTAGGATAATAAAGAAATGATTATTATGTTAAAAAAGGTCAAATGAGCTTAGAGCTAAAATTATATGAAGTAGCAAAGCTCCTTAATAGAACCTTTAGTTTCTTTAGTGCTGGGGACTTGTAATTCTTTTTTAAATCTATTTATTTTATAGTAAGCATAGGTATATCGCTTTATTGGCATGAAGGAATAGTAAATAAATCACTTTCTCGTGTTTTTATGTAATACAAAATGGGCAAAATTAACACCATAAAAGCTGTTTTTGCTTAGTACATCCCCACAGCATATATTCTAATTTAATTAGAATACACATTGTGTATCGTAAATTAGAAGGTGTCTTCAGGACCAAGAAAAAAAGAATATAACTGTATATTAATTGCTTTAAATGATACATTTTATGCTTTTACACGGAATAACAAGGTAAAATCGCAACTTCAGAAATGAGAAACAAAACAATTAAGTCATAAATATTAACAGTGGGAACCCGTATACAAAAAAGGAGCTTTGCTGAATTCTTATATTGGAAAGTTTTGAAATGAGATGGGATATTTGCTACAAACAATGCGAAGATTTAATCATTTTTCAGCAACATTTTTAATTACTTTTAAATTATTTCATGTTAGTAAAGGCAGTGTTTAGTAAACTTTTTTTTCTTTTGCCAATTTTATGCTGTGCAAGATGTTTGAAATTTTGCAAACTTGTGTATCATCATCTATGAGAATGTACTATTTTAATAATTTCAGAACTTGATTATTAGTAAATAGTTAATTAAATTAAATTTTGATTTTGTTTCAGTTGCACTAGGAAGTAGATAATTTGGAGAGAGATATTTCTAGATTAAGTAAGATTAAGTAATATTAAGTAATAGAATCCAATAATAAAAATTTTTACTATTTTGTATATTAACAAATATTTTTTTAACTACTCTCAAATTTACTAAAAACAAGTGGGGATGGATATAAATATCCTTTTATTAAATAATTTTTGGATTAGTAAGCATTCAATTTTTTTCAAATGAAATTGTTTTTATAGTTTAGAAAATTTGTCCTTCAAAATTTCCTCTTCAGGAAAATTTTGTAACATCGAAAGAGCTTAATGAGCCTTACTGGTATTATACCATAGAGTCACCTGAACTAAGTTGAGAAAGAAAAAAAGAAAGAGGAGAAAAGGCGATACAACTTTCTTGTTTCTGAAATAATAATATTTGTTGTAAAAACTAAAAAAATATCAACTTGTCTCCATGGATAATCGATTTTTATTTAGAATAGCGTACCCTCTGAAGCTATTTTAACGCAAAAATACCATGGATAGTTTCAAGACTTATGAACTTCAAACAGAAATGTTTTGCTGAAGTGAAAACAACTTTCTGATTTGACTTAGATAAATTACAACTGTCTAAAAATATATTCAGTGGCTGTTGGCCAGGCTGAGAATAAGAAACAGACAAATAGGATCTGTTGTGACCAAACTTTTTTTTTATTCATCTTCATTTTTATTTTTTATTTTGAATACTTTTATTTAACGCAACCTGTTTGATATTTGTAAAAATGAAAATTTCCTATCGATTTCTCATGCAATTCCTTCTAACTCTTATGTATTCTTAATGACAATGTACTATTTGATAAAATCGGAACTTTTTTTATGATCCAGGTTAATAATTCAATTCAATTTAATTCAGTTTCTAAACTACTGGCACCCGCTGATAATTGTTCGTTACATTTATTCACAAAATGAATTGCTGAAGTTTTTTCAACCTTAGAATTACCAACCAACATAAAGAGGAATTCATGAATTTTCATACTTATTTCATTCTTATGGTTCTGCATGCGCCCTCAAAAATATTCTAAACGGATTGTATTTCAAACTAGGAGTGGTCTCCAGAAATTTTCCTGCATACTTTCTAATAAATGCACATGTAAATGCACATTAACTGTGCACCACTGTAGAATAATAGTTAATAAAGAACTTATTGGAATGCGATCCTGGTGATTAACTGTTGAGATGCGGCTCATATGCACGCACGTGGAAAAAAAAACCGAATGCGTAATTTGGATTCCGTAGAATTGCAAATGTAGTCAAAAGCTCACACATCAAATTTCAAACATTTATGTAATACATCATGTTTTTGAGTCATCGCGATTTGCTCTCTATAGTAAGTATTCACAGGTGGTCAACTCTCAACGGAATTGATCTCAGATTTGAAATATATCTGCATTTCAGGTGTTATAATCTATATAACAAATTTTATCCATTTACCTCACTTTGTTTGGAAGTTATTTACATTCGGACAACTAGCTAGACATATTTCTTCTAAATGTATTTCGTTCATAATTAGACAGAAATCTACAAATTTGGAGAAGAGACCATATTCCAAATTTCCTCCGTCTAATTCAGGCAGACAGACATAATACTAAAAATGCATTTTTCTAACTCGGGGCGAGTTAAAACGTGGAGATTATCCAAAATCGCCAGTTTTAATTTTTGTTGCACATTTTAGAAATTTGGATTTATCTTTATACATTTCGAGTACAAGGAAGTAAAAACCAGGTTTAATAGTTAAATACCAGGTAAAAAAAGGTCTGTAAGAATGTTCTTTTCATTTACTCAATTTATTTTATTGATGTCTTTCAAAAATATTAGGTTTTTAAAACAAAGTTTTCATTACAAGGTCACAGATTTATAGAAATTTTCATGAATTTTTTATTAATAAATTATATTTTAATTCCAAACAAATAATTTAATTAAAAACAGTTTTAAAATCGCACTTTTGCTAGTGTAAGAAAATTAGAATTTGTTTTGAATATTTATCCCTTTTTAATCTGGAGATGAATTACTTCTCTTACTCATTGCTAGGCGGCTTCATTTGTTCGGAATTAAGGCTTAATTAAATAATGAACTACATTAAAAATACATATTACATTATGAAAAAATTAAAATACTGAGCTATTGTCAAGATTACAAACGTGCACAAAATTTCAAATGTCTAGCATATCAGGAAATTAACAGAAAATCGAACAATTACAAATGTGAACCAAGTAAAATATAAATTTAATAATGTTTGAATATCAATATTTTTTTCACTTTTATTACTTATAGAAGTAGAGGAAAAGTTTTTTTTTTTTTATGAACGTTTTCTATGATTATTTTTATTACTGTAATTTTCTTCTACAAATGGAATGATCAGAATTTATTCAAAACTTTCAAACCTATGAATGTTTAACTTTTATTAAAAATGTATTATAGCAATATATCGAATTGATGTATTGTTTACCACAGAGCTGTATATGAAAAATAATGTTGCATACTAAATTTATTTTTGAAGTTATAATAATAATTTTTATAATTACAGTGATCAGAACAATTACTGTTATTATAAGAATGCGATCCATTTGATTATCTGTTATGCTGACTCTGTTATGTCTACCCTTTTCGTTATCTCAATATCACTTGACTGATCACGTCATTTTACGTCGTTTTGTTTATTTTACTCTCCAAGCTGATGAAACCAATCCTATAATTGATAAAATTATTGGGTGAATTCTTAAAACCAAACAAGGATAAAAGAGAAACAGTTCGTCCTTGTTTTGATCTGAACTTAAATTTAGAAACTAATCTTATATCTACTTCTTTAGTGGCTCTTTATCTACTTCCAATATATAAAGTCAATGCACCAACAACACCAAGGCCAGAATTTTGCTGATTACTCACAATCTGGCCCACTCCTAAAGGACTTAGTTTCTTAGTGCAGCTTTGGTTTTAGTGGCGTAATTAAGTGGGAACAGAAGTGGACATGTAGCCTGCGCAACATTACAAAAGGTTCAAAACTGTTAAGAAATATATATTGATTTCTTTTAATAGCACTAAGTCCTTAAGAGCTTTGTAAAAAATGGTTCCAATGAAATCTCGGAAACATTAATCCATTCAGTCTTTTTTATGACCTGATTTTGGTTCCTGATTGAAATAATATTCTACATGGGTTTCCTTTAAATTTATTTTAGCACCGTCGGCAAAAAATGTCGATTCTGCTCAGAGAAGTGAAGTTGAAAGTGAAACAGCACAACACTTCACCTCAGTTTTAAAAATTATGAAAATGTGTGAATTTTTTTTGTTCGAGTTATTTTCCTTTTTAAAGTCAATGTTTTTTTTTTAATCTTTTTTTAATTCATTGCAAATTTGAAAAGAGGGTTTTGCAACGCCAAGTGTATTGGAAATCAGGCGGCTAACTAATATTCTTTCGAAATGTGTTCCACACCTTCCAAGGTCTGTCTGAGACTGTATGGAATTTTGAAAAGATTTCCTAATATTACGATGCAAAAAATTGCGACAACTATCCCATAAAACAACAGTCTGACAAAAAGGCTTTAGTATTAAAAAAAACTCTAATTCCTCATATAGCACTCATTCTTATGCGACATTATTTTGACCGTGCTTAGTTTGCTAGCATGGAGTCTTGCATTTTAAAACACTATTTATCTAATTTCACTTAACGCTGTTTGGATACAACGCGAGAGTAATCGGTTATGCATAATATAGGACTGCAAAAGCGTTCTTTTTGTATACAAAGAACTACCTATAGAATAAATAATACATGTTCTATATAGACCTATGATGCCTATCGAAATATAATCATTTACATAATGAAGATAATCATTCATATCGTCGCTTAACTAGTAAAACTATCTTAATTTTGAGAGAAAAAATTGAATTTTTAGGAACTGATAACTAATATTTCTGATTTTTTTTACTACTTGTATGATCATGACTCTTCATTTTTATACCATATGTGAAAAAGAATTGTAATTGGTATAGTTTTTTTTTTTTTTTTTTTTTTTTTTTTTTTTTTTTTTTTTTTTTTTGTAATCTTTTGCACAATTGTGGTGGCGTTTATTTTGGATATATAATATTGTAAATGTAACTTCTTGTTACGATATAAATAATTGCTACAGATCATGTAATGTCGATCTATAATCGCCCTTCATTTCACTGAGAGTATTACCACAACATAACTTAATGTCAAATACTTATTCTTGAATAAGCCCATTAATTTTCCTTTTAAATGATAAACGTCACCTTACGGTTATTTAAAATTACTGCTACAGACTTTTTATAGTGTTATTTGCAATAGAATAAAATGTTAAATAATTTTCGGATGAAAAATGATAGCAGTTTTTACATTAATTTCAAATTCAAGCAAGCAGTTTCCTGTAACTTTTTGCTTTCTATGTACTTCACGCTGATGTTTAAAAACAGAGCAAATTGAAACGGGAATTGTTACGCAAACAGAGTAATTTCATAATGTCTACTGTCTCTTAATTACATCTATGATAAATAAAAAAAATATTTTTGAAATGTGTTTGCTTATAATAGTGTAAATATTCAAATTTAGAGTAAGTGAAATTTAAACATTACTTTTTCCTATACTTGCACAATATGATGCATTTTAAATTCAGCTTTGCCATACATTGAAAAAAAAATCCGAGCATATTTTTGAGTATAACTTCTTTAGTGGACTTATTTGATCTCAAATTTTAAACAGTTTTAGATATAAAGACCACGCACCTAATTTCATCAATCTACCTAATTTCGTTCTTGAGTTATCGCGTTCTCATACATACAAAAGTACATACAAATAGATAATTCGGAAAATGCATTTTTTGGAATCAAAGAGGTTTAAAACTTTTAAGGTTGAATCTAGGGCAGGAAGATATCGGAATTTTCTCGTTTCGATATATCGATATTTTTCGGAATATCATATTAATATTTAATATAACTATTATAGATTATAAATAGCATTTTTTAACACATTGATAGATCAGAACGACGCCAAATGAAAGGAAGTTTTAATTTATATAATTAAAATATCCGTTTTCTTTTGAATAAAAACAGTTAGAAAATAATTTTACTAAAAACCCCTTAATAAAGTGTGTCAGTGCCAAAGCAGTGACTGCATGTTACTATTTATATCAATGCGTTTGAAACAAGTGTTTTTATATATTAGAATATGACAATATTTATAGAAATATTAACAAATTCTGTTTGGAGGACAATAAGAAAGGTCACACACACACACACATTAAAAAAATCCCTAACCGGTAATCAAAGCGAAATCGAAAACGCAAATTGTGAATATCGATTTATTGTATCGCAATTTATGGTGAGCTATTATTCAGATCATGATTTAAATAAATTGATTTTTTTTTTCGAAAATTGGCATTGAAAAATAGATTTTTCGATTAATCGAAAATCGGCACAGCCTTAGTCAAAGCTAGGATTTACTAAAATCTCAAGGCCGATATTTTAAACGATTACAGCATTTTCTTCTATTCTCGGCATTCGAGGGAGTAAAAATAAGAGAGGAAATTATTTCATCTGACATTCTATAAATGAAATATTCGATTCGAAATTAAATACTGTTACAAACTTTGTAATATAATCAGCCCAAAAAAATCTGTTTTATTTTATAAAATAAATTAACGATATTTGTCTCTTTGTTCCGCATAAATAATTGTATAACTTGTGACGCATGTTATATTATCGATATTTATTTACTTACTATTATTACAATAGTTATCCAAAATATAGCATTCATCTAGTCAAAACAATCACCGTGTTTCGATATCTGTATAGATTAAAATCCATTATTAAAAATAATTTGTTGCAGTCTTCAAATATGAAACTGTTCTTGAAAATCACCCCGATCTTTTGTATAATCAAATTTGTAAATTCTAACAAGACTACCGATTTTAAAACGCTTTGATTTTTATAAAATTACCAATCTTGAAGCTAGTAGAATAGATTTTAACTTATGTTAAAAGCTATTCAACATTTGAAAAAGTTTACTGTGCGTTACTTAATATTGTTTTGTAAGATCATGGCTAATAAAATGTTTCGTGTAGCAAGTTTGATTCTGCACTAATATTTAAACAGGTTTCTTAAGGAACTTGCTTTCCGAATTTCCTGTGGTCCTTTTTAATATTTGTCCTGATGAATTGATATATTTACGGCCGAAAATCATTCGCATTTCACTGATGGAATGTTATAATTGTTAATAATGAGGTTTAAATGTCAGCAAAATTCATATTAGGTGAACTGGAAAAAGCCATTTAAAATTTTTTCATTGACGCGGTTTTAAAATTCATAGCACACAACTTGACTAGGACGAAAAATACTGTGACCCAAATTTGCGTCAAGGTCAAGAAACAAGATTGTGCATTTCGTCCGAATAGGGAGCTGGAAATCTATATTCGAGGATTATTTTAAAAACAATTTTTTACCTTAAAGAGCTCAAAAGTGATAATAAATTTTACTATATCTTTCTCCCATAAAATGTACCCCACAAGAACATGATTTTAAAATAAAGTTACATTTTTGCTAATGTATGAAAATGCATTTTTTGGAATTATTTTCCATATCTTAGTCCTTAAGAAATCGGTTTCCTTTTCAAATTTTCTATCAGATTGCGCAAATCGTACGAAACTGAATTTTAATTAATCTAGAAACTGATTTTATTTAATCTAGATTAATCTGTCATACTATCAAACTTTTGCGAATTATTGATATCTGAAATTGATCTGGACTTCGAATCACCGAGCATTTTTCTTCTCGGAACGATACTTTTTATATGCATAACTAAGATTTTTTTGTAAATTGTTTGTAAACATAAGGATATAGAATTTCGGATGGGTAAACACTGATTACTTTAACATTACTGTTTTGTAATTCGTGTTTTATTTCTCTAATTCCTTTTAGAAACTTATATTGAAAAATATTGATTTTTCTTCAGTTATAAAATTCGTCCTCGGCTATTCATTTTACGTATTCCTTCTTGATTTATGATGTTTTACAACTGTGCCATAAAATTCTGGCTTTGCGGGTTTGTTTGTTTTTTTGCTATTAAATGAAATTCTTCATAAATCCTTTGTAATCAAAAATATCGTTTTAGATGAAATTTTTTTTAAAAAAAGACCACGCTAAATTAAATAGCATATAAATCTTTTTAACGCTAAAACTCACTATAAAAGTTGTTCACTGCTTATATACTTGTACAATAATTTTTTTAAAAACTGCACGTCAAAAGTGACCCTATCAGCTTAAAGTTAACTGTATTTACACATACAATTATTATTACTTTTTTTTTTTTACAAAATTAAGAAAATATATGGGATAAAGTGTCTTCTCACAGCAAATTGCGCTGTATGACCTCGGAACAGAACAATATTCACCTAAGATATTTTTATCCATCGAAAATTGCTTGAACAATAGGATTTTATTCAAAGGCTGTCAAGCATATGGAATTTTGAACGACAATGGGCAAGCTGGGATTGCTGAAGTTTAAATACTGTGCATGTCTCCGAACTTGCTTATGATTAACAGGTCTAATTGTCGATACCAAATAATGTTGATCATATTTCAAAAGTGATATTCTTCGAAGCTTGGACAGTGGATAGTCTGTGGGATTTCACAATTAGTTCGAATTAGATTGTTCAGTACATTGGTTTGTGATTGCCAAGACATATATATACTACCTTGTATTCTTTTTCTGGTATTACCAGAAAGCTTTTAAAGCTAGGTAATCACCTGAGCATTGCTGGAAATCTTGTTGCATACGTTTTCAAAGATGCCTTTTAAAACATCGGGAATCTTCCAAAATAATCTAAATTTCATAATCCATATAAATTACTATTCTGTGACATACCTTCAGACATGTTCTGAAACTTATGAGTATTTCGCAAATCTACTTGATTTTACTAATGAAATACTTTTTTTCTCTTGTTTTGCTGTTTTATTTTTTTTAATACCTGCACACTAGCCCATGACTGATTATTTTCGATCCTATTTATCCGTATAATTCTTATTTAATTAAAAAAAGATATGCTCCCCTTCGAAGTTTGTAAACGCTCTGTGTTTATGCATATATGCTTTATGTACACTGATGGAAAAAAAATCCCAACACTAGGAAGGAGCTGTGCTAGATAAACGAAATTTGGTAGGCGTGTTTATACATCTGAAAGATGACGTCGATTCAAATTTCGAACTACGCGTGTAAGTGTGGCGCTAGTAGTGACACTATGAACATGCAAATGAGGTTTGCTTTAAATAAGCGCTGTAAGGTTCGTGATCGTTATTTACAGTTGATATTTGACGTAGTGGGTTAATGTTAGTCAAGGATGCCTCTGAGAAGACGAAGAAGCCATTATCAACAGCTCACTGAATTTGAACGAGGTCGTGTTGTAGGGCTACGAGAAGGCGGGTTTTCTTTCCGCGATATTGCTGAAAGACTTGGCAAGAATGTATCCACTGTGTATGAGTATTGGCGGCAGTGGTCAAAGGAAGGTACTGCCTCAAGAAGATCAGATTCCGGGCGGCCACGTGGTACTACTGAGAGGGAAGACCGTCGTATTCGGCGTATGGTTGTGGCTAATCGTACTGCGTCTGCAGCTGAAATTCGAGCTGCAGTTGGCACCACAGTGACACAACGAACTGTTACAAATCGGTTACTTCAAGGACAGCTCCGAGCCAGACGCCCTGTACAGTGCATTCCACTGACTCCAAACCACTGCCGTTTGCGACGTGAGTGGTGTCAAGCTAGAGCTCATTGGAGGACGGAGTGGAGATCTGTTGTGTTTTCTCATGAAAGCCGGTTCTGCCTTGGTCTCAGTGATAGCCGTTTGTTGGTTAGAAGGAGGCCAGGTGAACGCCTGCTAGTGACCTGTCTGCGGCCTAGACACACAGGGCCAACTCCTGGAGTTATGGTTTGGGGAGCAATTTCGTATGACAGCAGGAGCACTCTCGTGGTTATCCCACGCACCCTGACTGCAAATTTGTTCATCAGTGTAGTGAAACCTGTTGTGCTGTCATTCATGAGCAGCATTCAAGGGGGTGTTTTCCAACAGGATAACGCTCGCTCTCATAATGCTGTTGTAACCCAATATGTTCTACAGAGTGTCGACATGTTGCCTTGGCCTGCTAGATCACCAGATCTTTCTCCAATCGAGCACGTATGGGACATCATTGGACGACAACTCCAGCGTCATCCACAACCAGCATTAACCGTCCCTGCATTGACCGCCCAAGCGCAACAGGCATGGAACTCCATTTCAAAAACTGATATCCGACACCTGTACGACACAATGCATGCACGTTTGCATGCTTGCATTCAAAATTCTGGCGGTTACACCGGTTACTACTATACCAACATTTTACATTTGAAATGGCTCTACCTGTGATCTTGAAACTTAAATCAATTAAATATGTTACCTAGAAAAATGTATTCCTAAAATTTCATTACGGTACAGTAATTTTTTTCTTGGTGTTGGGATTTTTTTTTCCATCAGTGTATATGCATGTCGTTAGCAATTATTTTTTGAAAACTCGAACATATATTACAATTTTCAATGATTTTATTTTTGCCATTCAAGTTTAATTGATTATAAAATGGTAAAAATTACTTGGAAAAAGAAAAATTTTGTATTCTGTATGATGTGGCTTTTTATTAGGTCGACCCATCCTGTACAGAATTTAAGCCGCTTTCACAAGGATATCTTCTCTCAAGGAGCATTCAAGATATTTCTAACTTACAATGTTTCTCGATTTCAATAGTTTAAAGAAATATCTTCAACTTTTTAGAACTTTGTAATTAAAATTACCTGAAATAGGTGACTTATACAGATACATACTGTAATTCTTGGAGCTGTAAAATGATCCTGGCATTCGGTGAATACATACTGTTACTTTTCCTATTGCAAAGCCTTAAGAAGGCCTGATCACATGCAAATATAATACTTTAGTGAATGTATTAATTAATTATTGTTTCATCTTTCTGTAGTTATAACATCCATTTTTCTTTCAGAGTGTCTTGAACTTATTCCTGCTGTTCGAGAAAACAAAACTCATCATGCCAATAGACTTGGACATGCTTCTACATGCGACCGGATCACCTCTATTTTCTTGCACACCATTTGGGAACGAACGTTATTCCTTAGCCAGTGCTTATGGGGATAATGATTATAATGCCAAATGGAGACCTCGTCGATTTGGAATTATTCATGACAGACCTGTTTTCCCCTCTTTCAAACAAGGAGCAGACTTAAAATCTGAAAATAAGGAAAACTCTGCTCCAAGAGAAACACCACCATTGTCTGACGGAACTCGCAAAAAGAAAGTCAGCTTTGCTGATGACAAAGGTTTGGAATTGGTAGAAGTAAGAGAAATTCCAGGTACGCAAAAATGGAATGATGAAGTTCTTACATGGTTGGTCAATGACTCTCAAAAATTATCAGGCAACCAGAAATCATGGAAGGTTGCTTTTGATCGTCCTCTACGGAAAGATTCTGAATTTCTCGAACTTGTGGAAGTTAATAATATCGTATTGGAAAAGATTAGTGTTAAAAATACTTCTAACAGTGTTCTGAATGGGACGATTAAAGTAAAAAATTTGTCTTACGAAAAGAATGTCTTCGTTCGAATAACATTCGATAGATGGATGTCTCATGTTGATGTGAAAGCATGCTATGTAAAGCCAACAGCAAAAGACTCTATAAAATTGGATTTTGGCAAATATGATCATTTTTCTTTCTCTGCTAAAATAGAGCCTTCAGCTATAAAGTATGGAGTTATAGAATTTTGTGTATGCCTTGAGTGTGATGGCAATCAGCATTGGGATAACAATGGAGGAATAAATTATCGTTTAGTTGCAGATTCAACAAGAGAAAATGCAGAAAAGTCTAATGATTCTGAAAAGTTATCCGATGAAAAAATTACGCTCTCTCTAACCGATAACATCGAAAATTTTTCTGAAATCGATGCTTGGAGCAATCTGATGTACAATCAGCCCTACTGGTGATAAGATTAACTGAAAAATAATTTTCCATCTAATTTATTTCGAAGAGCTGTTTTTTGCTCAATATTGCAATTCTAGGACAAAAGATTGCTGAACTAGGATATTGCAATTATGTGTTTAAATTCAAAAATGAAGATGACATTGTATGTGTTTTCCATTAAATATCGTACCTATCATAAGCATTTATTAGAATAAAATTCTTTACTGACGTTGATATTAGTATTCATAGACTTCGCATGAATAAATAAACACAGAAGGAATAATAATAAACTATATACTTTATTCTGGAATTAGAAAAAAAATTGAAAACGCTTATTGATATTTCCATAAAAGATAGTAATGCATTATTTTGATGCATTGTATATTTTGCTAAAAATATACTAATAGTATGTAGATTTTGTGTAATGATCTTGAAAAGAAAGAATTTTATCTGTAAGTAAATAAAATTTTATGTTGTAAATTCACAATTGGGAAACTGAGTTTTCAAATATTTGCCTTTTCTGTTATAGTTTGTTTTAATGTGGATGACTGTGTATAGTATTTTAGTATTCTATTGAGCATATGTAAAATTGTAGATAAGTTTGTACTCATTTTTTAAATACATATTTTTTTCTTGTTTTTCTCATTTCATTATTTCATATCTTCAATGCTAGAAACAGTTTTATCCAGTATCTAGCTATATTTCTGTTCACCCAGAATTGCTGCTTTGAAATTGGAGGTTTTTAAGATCCAATGCCAAAATTTTTGTATGAGCACTTTTAAAGTCTTGTTTTTAACAAGAAAATTTAAAAAAAGTAATATAATTAATTATTAACATTAATAATTAAATAATATGAATTAAACATTTCTATCAGAGCCTGTTCCAAAGCCTGTCACAATTTCTATATTAATTTTCAATAAAAATATAAATAACGCAGAAATTGGCAAGAGTTTTCAAACGAATGACGAAACTAAGAAAAATACATGGTAGCTTCATGCTTATAATTTGCGATTTATACTCAAAATATATTATAAAATTAACAATAGTGATGGATTTATTATGGGCACTATTAATAATTTTTTTGAATACTCAGTAGCTAATAAAGCCTTTTTCGCAGTGTTAACGCTCTGGTCCTGATTGGAAAAATATCTGAAATAATAGTTTAGACATTACACCACTGTCCGCCTCTGCGTCTAAACTCTTTCAGAGTTTTTTTTTTTTCTTTATTCTTTCTGATATGAATTTAGACAGACAAATGGCACAAGAAAACATTTTCTTTCATGCAAAGAGTCGCAGATGCCTTGTTGTAACCCTTTTAGCTCAACATGTCCAGTCATAAATCCACGATGTTGTTCGACATTCTGAATACCGTTCAATATCCTATGGATAATGTAGTATTCTTGTACAGAGTCTCGATTTCTAGGAATTGCAGATGAGAGACCTCATCTCTATTCACAATTCCGTGAATCTGTGTTCGTTAAATCTGCCTTGTCTTGTATCAACGTCTTGTTGATATATGACGTGGATGGCTGGAGTGAAGAGTAGCGATTCTAGAATTATTCGTCGTATTTTTTATCAAGAATTAAAGGTATGAGATCTTTCATCCAAAATTTTTTTGCTTCGAAACTAAGCGTTTATCTTACGAAACTTAACGTTTTCAAAGCAATTTGACCATATATAAGAGCCACATCGGAAACGTAATATTAAAAAAAATCAAGAATTTCCAATAATGGATGATTAGCTAGACTATTTCCTATTATCTGATTCTTGTATTTTTTTGAAATACTGAATTTCCTTTAACCAGTTAAGAGTGCTCGACGTGTATAAGCGTTAGTCCAAACCTTCCTTTTGGTGCGGTCGATGTGTAATTTCTTATGTGATAAAAATGAAATCTTATTCGCTTTATAATGTTTTTTTACAAGATTTACTATGACACTATTTGTATTGCGTTCAACATAATATATACGTCATAGCTTGACCTTAAAAAGAAGACTTGAGGGACTTTAAAAAATAAATCCTGCAATTAACTGGTTAAGATGGTGATACTGAAATGTTTTTTTATTGAGGACTTTTTTTCCGATTGGAATATACTCCAGTCATTTAAAAGAGTTTGACAGAGGTATCCCATAATATTTTGGGATACTTAAAAATAAACTTTATTCCGCGTCACTGTTGTAATTTCTGAGTCAAATGCGGTGATCTTTTAGTTTTGAATTCCAAGTAATGGCAATCTATTCCAACTGAGATTTAAAATTAAGAGGTGTGTTCTATTATATTCGTCATACAGTTTCGAAACCCAACGTTAATCTCATGGATCGAATCGAATCAATTATTCGATTACTAATATGCATGGTTAATACATAGTCCTTTTATTTCTTTTAATAAATATAATTTAAACATGTGTTACGAAACTGTCACAAGCTGCAAGAAGAATTTGGAATAAATTATTGTCACAAAAAGTTAAAAAATTGTCTATTGAAGCATCTGCGTTTAGTAACTAAACAATTTACAAAAATTTGGATATACAAATCTATTTTCTTGATTTAATATAATGTTAAATCAAATCTGCTACCAAAAAGATTTTTCTACTTTAATTTTACTTTTTCTACCAATTATTATATAAAATGTGAAAAATATAAGCCAACCAACAATCTGTAAATTTTCTAATGAGTGTCTAGAAACGATTAGGTCATTTTTCCTTTAAGTGCATAGTATTTCTATTCGGCTACCTAGTACAGACTCTACTATATTTAAAGTACTAAAAAGACTTATGAAATTATCATATTTGATACGGTATGAGAATTGAACGTGAGCTTCAGAAATGGCATATAGTAACTGTAGTCGCTCAAGAAATTTTACAAACCAAAATAAGAAAGTGAATGTATTCTATAGGTATCTGTTTTTAAGTCCAGACTAACAAAACTAGTAAGCATTGTAAAATACTAGCGTTCCTTAAACATTTCAAGAAATCGAGATCTTTCGTCGGTAGAGAAAAAGGCATTAAGAAAAAGAATTATTTTCTGTAAACTTATATGCAGTCAGAAGGAAAAATACTTTTTTTTTTCTAAAAAAAAATACACAAAAGAAACTTTGTGCATATACGAATACTAGCATTTAAACGGATATATTAACGGATATATATTTAAACGGAAAAATGTAAATAATAAGTTACTTTCACTAGTTTTTCTTCGTTTAACTATAAAATTGCGTGAACAAAGTTTCAGTTGCATTAAAAGGTATTATAAACAATGCAGCAAAATATCTGGCATTATTTCATTTACCTGAATTGTTAAAATAAGTTGTTGAAATTTTCTCATTAGGGAAATCGTTATAATGTGAAAATGGTAATCAAGGAATGCAGCCATCTTGAAACAACTTTATATGCATAGAACGAACAGAAATATCTTGGACGGCCTAAAATATCCTAGAATAAAAACTTTAAACGAACACTAAATATACTTAACATAAATAAGACCGTACAACTAATATTTGATTGCCATTAACGTAATGAACTGAAACAAAATATTTTTAGATGTGACTGGGAACAGATTAAAAAACAAACAACGGCAATGGTTTCTCCAAAACTTTCTTGAATAGTTTCTAATTATGTATTAGCCTCCCCCTACCCAAGTGTCTTATCATACCTTGTATATGATCACGAATGTTTTGAATGGCATAGGTGGTTAACAGTTACGAATATATTAATATTGATATTAATATTAATATTGATCTTTGACTTGAATCTAGGATTTATACTTAATTTATAATGCAATTATCGGCAGTTGATTTGGCAATTAATCCTTAGCATATGGTTAATATACAAGTGCCCAAAAATCCCATTTGTATTTTGTACGCCTTTTTCTGGTTGATAGAAACCAAAATTTGACATAGAACTACAATTCTAGTCACAAGAACACGTACCAAATTTCATTTATTTCAGTCAATGTTTTTACATGCAAAGTACTGATTGACTGATGGTCAACTATTTCATGGATTTGTTTCAAAATTTAACATGAACCTACAGTTTAGATGCTAAAGTGTACCAAATTTTATATATCTAGCTCTTTACTGTTTGTAGTTATGTTCAATTGTTCTCGAACAACCGGATAGACTTTCTTCGGCTGAATGATTTTTTTTTATAAAATTTGATAGACATTAATAAATTTCATCCGCTTAACTCAAAGCATATTTGAATTATTCATTTTAACAGAGGAATATCTTTTCAAAAATCTGTTTTTCGGAACCAAGTAAGTCTAAAATGCGGAGATTTGTCTCATATACAAGAAAAAAAAAGTGTGCTTGTTTATTCACTATGCGCTTTTCATTTCGTGATTATAATTTTATTTTCATCTTTTTTAATTCTTACATTTGTCAATATTTTGATTTCATAAAAATCCACTTCAAAAAATAATCAAATTCCAGTTAAAATTATTAGTAATATACCTAAAGTTTTTGAGTATTTAATTAAAACCAGTAAACTTTCAGTGTTACATTTGGTATCTTCATAATTTGTCATTTTCCTTTGTCATTTGAACTATAAAACAATTTTCTAGATTTTATTTTTGATTTATTTGATAAGTAGTATCATATTTTAAGTTGTAAAATAAAGTTTTCGGTTTTGGGACTACCTAGTGATATGGAACTACGGTGGTTACCTGTACTATGGTCAAGGATAGGAATACAAATTTTTTTTATCAGTGTAACACAAATTTGATTAATATATAGATTATAAGCCAAAATCTTACTTTTATGTTATAAATAAAAGTTTGAAAGAAGCGTCACAGTTCTTTGAAATTATTAACTTTAAAAAAGCATTTCTTTTTATTAATTATCTTAATTTATTAATTAAGATAAATGAGAAAGAGATGAAAATGACTCAGAAACTCTGGGAATTCGCTTGGTTAATAAAATAACAAAATAATAGTTAAGAGTTTTGTGAAAAATTCAATTTTCAATCGACTGTAAATAAGCCAAGCTTGATAAATAGTAAAACCTTTCCCAGCTTAAATTCAGGAAACTGATATATAAATTGAATAAATTCATAAATATATCTCTTCACCATAGCACAAAGCTGTTCGGTGTATTTTAATGTTCGCATAGCCGTGAATAATAATACAGATACTGTGGTCAGTTACAAAATAGCCATCACCTTCCCAGAATCAACCCTGTTATTGGAGGTACATCTAGTCATCGGTGGTGTGGCTAGCATAATCACACCACTATTGCTATAACAGGTAAACAAGTTTAATCATCCAATAATTTCTCATCTTTATATTTCAGATGATAGTTTCCACTCTCTAGAAGGATTTCCAAATTGATTTGCGATCGTAACGTTTTATAACCTTAGCTAGAATTACACGTTTGCGAAATGCCAGCAAGTTCTTTAGTAAAGAGATTCTCTTTCTTTGTGGTAAGAAGTTTCAATTTTATTGAATTGATTAACCGCAACAAAACATGAGCGTATGTAATATACATGGGAATTTTGCAATACCGATAATGACATATTCTTAAAAAAATTTAATTTTTTGCTTGCACTTAACTAAGTTTTACGCATGTTTCTCTTTTGTCTGATCCACTGTCTGTTATTTCATATCAGATATATCCTTCTCATTGGATTCAACAACAAGTATTCTGTCATTTGGAGGTCATTTTTTTTGCTGATGACGCTAAATCCGTGAAAAATTTGACACCAGCTCATCGTGGCTTTCACGTGTACTCATTATCATTCATTTATATCATTACTGATAACAGACCACTTGAAATCATTGAAATGAAGTCTAGCATGCTTCAGTATCTATCTAAATACATATCTTTCAACCCATGCTTCTGCATAACTCCATGCATGTAAGAAATCAGTTGTTTTCAGGATCACAACAAAAATAACATTTCCACTGAGTTTCGATTCGAACTAGCTGTTTTTACTTGTCAATAGCCAAACGCAGCCAATCCTTAAATAGCGTTTGATAACTGTTTTTGAGCATAGGAAAGATCTGTGTAAATGTTTATCGCATTCTTAAATCAAGACATAACATTTTAGAAATATTTCTTGCGAGTTATGTTTTGATTCAATTTTTCAATCATGTTCTTTTTCTCTTTTACAATAAATCGGACAATGATAGTTACAAATTATCAAAAGAAAGTTTTTGAAAAGACAAAATTACCAAATAGTAATCAACGAGTATTTTAAATAACAATGAAGTATATCCATTTTCCATTCTTCATAAGATTTATCTTATTTTTTCAAAGGCAAAAAAAAAAAAAAAATGTATAAATATACTTTTCTAGTGAATGAGATTTTAATCGATTTTTAATGCTGACAATTTGATAAGATTTTAAATAAGCACTAATTCAATTTTAAATATACCAATTCAAGATTCGTATGATTTGTATATATATAAATTACCTGAAATTTTTAAAACCGTGAGCCAGACGACGAGGCTGAAGTTTCCATCAGCATTCCAAAGAATAAAATTTATTACGAGGGACAAAATTCCAATGAACAAATGACAGATTCGCTTCATGGTCATTCGTCCCACAATTGCAGTCGATCATCACCCAAATAAAATCAACCCTGTAAGAAAGGCGTACGAATAGCTTTCAGTATTGAAACTAAAGTATAGGAATAAATATCAGATCTCTATATTCTATTGAAATTACCATGTTAAATAGCAGTATATTATAATGATATCTTGTTATAAGAGAGTCACTACATTTCTTGTGCCTTGTCTCATCACGAACAAAATTACCTTTCTTTCTTTCTTCAAAATATTAATGGAAGCATGTGTAAAATTTTTTCCATATTTTTATGTGGAAACGTATGTTCGCCTTTTTCCAGAAGAAAAGTTAATTTTAGTTTAATTGAGTAATAATCAAGAATTCGGTTGCTATTTTTTGCCTTTCAAGGAAAACTAGGTTGAGGCAGTAATGTCCCATGTTGTATCGACATCATAGGGTAAGAGGTTTATCACAGTTTTTTATTGCATTACATAGACATGTGATTAGAATGTCTTCTTAGAAAAGGTTTTTATATTTTTTATAATGTTAGATAAAAATTGTGTTATTAAAGTGCTGTGTTGTTAAATGTTTCACCAGATTACGTAAATTTCATTCAATAGCCTGAACAAACATAAAAAATAGCTTCTTTCTCGAAAAACGCTTTAAAGCCGGCTTCAAGGATGTACAGTCTAATCAACAGCATAGGACGCCAAAAGCATAAGGACGTCAAATCTTAATCACAAATTTAAAAATTCCCGCACTTTATGTGGCTGACAGACTATATAGTTAAAAAAAATTAAATTAAAATTCATACATTGACAGATATATTCATGCTTGGATTTTTGCTCGAAAATGCTTGTATTTAATTCTGAATACTCCGAAAACTGTTCTGTCCTGATGAGTACCCTGAATTTCACCAATTTCTAATTTCTTACTTTGAATTTGCTCTCTTTATCCCGTAGGATCTAACAATTTTAAGTATATGAAATAACAATGTGCCGTTTACCATTTTTTTTATTGGACTCCATTCGAATTTTAATATTGTATTGTATTTTAAAGACACATTTCCTCGGAAAAAATGCTTATGTACTTTGACCCTATCGAGGGTTAAATATGTGTGCCAATATGCGATATTATAAAAAGGGGAACGCCTTAATAATTTCACATAGAACGCCGATTACATTGAAGCCAGCTTTGTAACAATGGAAGTATATTAAAAATGTTTCCACTATTTCTGATTCCATTCTATTTTTAATACTCGCCCCATTTTCCCCCTTTATAACATAATTACTAAAAGATAAAGAGAGGAAAGAAATAAAAATAATGTTTATCTTAGTTTATGCAAGTAACACCCAGTAATTTAGAAGTAATTTCTTCTTGATTTACATAAGAAACTAAGATTAAATTCAGCATGCATAACAATCATAGCATTTCACATCGTTTGAAATGTCATTTACCTCTGAAATTGAGATAAGAATGTACGAAGGATTTCAGCTAAAAAAAATTAGAGAAGCTGATAAATTCAGAGCAAATAACTGAGTATATTTTTTGCTGGAGAGATAATTTAATTCCTAATGAATGTTCTCAAAATTAGTCTATTGTTTATAGTGGTATTGCGTTCTTTGAAAAATAATTATTATCAATAAAATAGCCTCTAATACTTGATAATCATTTTTTGCGCAAACTTAACAGCGCATTTTAATGTAAAATTAATTAACCTTTTCAAGGACAAATATTTATTATGAGAATAAAAGTATTATTGTTATTTATATATTTCAGTCAGAAAAAAGCTAATTAGAATTTTTTAATATTTATAAGTCAGATTGAAAATTTGTGTCTCTGGAATTATTTTATCCCTTTCCTTAATACGAGAAAAAAAAATCTGTTTCAGAGTATCTGATTGAAATCTCAATAAATAATGAAAATCTCAAAATTAGAATTTATTTTGGAACTATATCTATATTTTGATTTTGAATTTTACCTAACATATCTCTAATAACTGTATTTGAAGAATAAATTTGAAAATATCCAGCAATTCTTTAGGTAAAAATAATTAAAATTTTAAAATAATTGTCTTCACATTTTTCTCCATGTTTGCGCTAAATAAATTCTTTTCTTTAAGCGAAAAAAAGAAAACAATTTTTCCTATTATACTTACAAAAGTAATAAGAAGTATAATGAGTAAATATTTCAAAAGGAAATTACCTAAAAAACATATAAAAAAGGAATTGTTGCTTGATGAAAAATACAAGTACTCTCATTTTCAAACTCTACTTATTATTGAAATTCACAGAACATGTAAATAATTTTTTTTTACTTTGTAAATACTGTAAGTCCCAAAAGATTCTAATTAAGTATTATTATTACTCTGCTCCTATCCTATGATGTCATTTGGCATGACTGGAGTCATCTTCTTTTAATCAACAGACTTGCAATCACATTGCAATTTTAAATTCCTAGATGACAACATCGTTTGGATACAGATGAATAACGGATGAATGAATAATTTTAGTTAATAAATCTGGATGAAACGAAGAATTTTTTAAAATATAAAGTCTGCATTTTTTTCGGTACTTTTTCTACTCGAAATAATAATTTGGGCGAAGAAGTGAAATCATTTTTTCTTAACTATAGATTTGCATTTGAATTATCTCCAGATTTTGATTTATCTTCCTGAATCGGAAAAAACTTATTTTTTTATTATTATCAAGTCAGCTTGTTTGTGAATACGAAAACCTCAAAAGTATTTAGAGCTACAGGGATGAAATTTGGTATATTTTCCTTACTTCAAATTCATAGATTTCAATCAAATTTTAAACAAAAACTGAAATGCGATTGTGGGTCTACCGCGTTGAACTTTTATATACATGTAAACGAGCTAATCAAAAAATGCAACAGCTTAGTTAAATGAAATTTAGTTCAAAGATTTTGCATCTAAATTACAGATTTGTAGCAAATTTTGAAACACATCTGTCAGAGGATTTATCGTCTATCGGTTTGTACTTTCGCATGTATGTAAACGCAATGACATAAATTTGATGCGTGATTTTGCGACTACAGTTGTAGTTCTTTGTCTAATTTTGATTTCATTCGATTGGAAAAAAGGCATGGAAAATACCTATTCGATTTTCTGGTATTTGTGAATTAATCATACACTAGCGATTAATTGCTAAATATCGCAATCTAGATTCGGTAAAAACGCTAAATATCAGTCATAAATCGATATTTTTTAACAATTGTTCGACAGTACAATGCAATTAATAAGCAAGTACCTGTTTGCTTTACTAAACAGACAACTTTCATATGTATTACTCTGAAAATAAAAATCTGAGTACTGATGGCATTCACAGTCTTGCCTGAGCTCTCCAATTTTTTTTTCGAATATAGAGAGATAACACCTTTATTGAAGAATATGCGAGAAATATTTGGATTGACCACTCTTCCTGACCGCATATGCCAGTAATCAAAAAGTTTTTGCTTTTTATTCAGTTAAGACATGTTGTTTTCGTTATTAACTTTACATGAATAAGTGGAGCACTTATTCTGGCATTACTGTGAGAGATCAACTAATCTATACTTATAATAAAGCTCAATGTGTGTGTGTGTGTGCGTGTGTGTGTGTGTGTGTGTGTTGGCGCTCTACAGGCCAGACCGGTGGACCTACAGCTACCAAATTTGGTACATGTATACCTTGGAGGTCGGGAATGTGCACCTCGGAGCCCTTTTTTCGAATTTTTAATTAGAATTTGAATTAATTAAAATTTAAACGAAATTTCGATGTTTTTCCGCTAAAACTTCCGAAAATATTATTGCACAAACATGATTTTACATCAATTTAAAGATAAAAAAATTAGCTTTCTAATGGTATCAGTTTTTTAATTTAAAACGTAAGCTTCTATTTTTAACGAATTTTTAAAGAAATATTTTAACAATGTTTTTATCACGTGACTGGATAAAATAAAAGAATGCCGGAAGTTCGAATAAAAAAACTATCATCGCAAAATAAATCTAAAGAAACACAACTTTTAACACGTGACTGGATAAAATAAAAGAAATATAAAATGTGATATTTTCTAAAAAAATAAATGCAAAGCAAAGGTTTCTTTAATCGTTTGCAGTATCTAAACATTTATTCCATAAATAATCTTTATTTACGGTAAACCTGATTGATTGAATTGACAGGATATGCACTGAAATCCCGATTCAATGGCATAGTTCCATAATCGTCTGCAATATCTGTAGCATTAATTCAATAATTTTTTCCCCTTTTTTGCTTTTTTTAAAGAAACATATTTAATATTTTGGCATCACCGAAAAAAATACTTTTAATATTTTGGAAGCATAACAGATAATTAAAACTGACTGATTTATAAAATTAAAGAATATTATTAGGAAAACGTGTTCTTTTAGAACTTTCAATCCATCATCTTAAAGAAATTATTAATTTCTGGCCAATCAATGCCCGGAATTACTTCAAGGCTAATGAATATGTGATTTAATTGAAAATTTTAGAACGCATTACTCATGGCGAACGAGCTGGTCGCCAAAGGCGGCTAGTTCACAATAAAACTGTCGACGAATGTAACCTTCTCTCGTCTACAGGAAAGCTTTTTGATTGAAAATAGATGCAGGGTATAGGTAACACGACTGTTGGTTGTCATTTGTTCAGCTGACTTTAAGAAAATTATAAGTAAATCTCTTATAACTTAATCTTAATTTATGATTTAAGTTTATTTTCCAATAGGAACAAATAATTAAAAAAAACTGTTTCTAAGCAGATTTCGAAACTAAAAGTACATGAGAAAAGGACAGACACCAAATCATGCTCGTGGTGAAAATGAGTGTCGAACTCGTATCCCTTCGTTCCTGAAATCGAAATTCTCTGATCAAAACAATCGCCACGATGAACACAAAACAGAAGAAGCCAGTATATTTATTGCTCAGCTTGAATTTCACTTTCTTCATGCCAGTAATCTCTTCTATCGACGAGTATGCGAATTTGTTTTAGGTTTTATTTAAATTTTCAGGCAACGTTAAAATTTTTAGGTAACAGATTTAGTATTTTAAATTCTATGTGCTCTTAAAAATAAAATAAAAAAATTCTCGATTTTACTATAAAATAAATATGAAGAAAGGAAATATCTAAGAGATCGGATTGATTTACACCTTCTTAAACTTCGTTTTAACACGAAATTTATTCCAAAATCGCAGAACTATTACACAAGCTTCTTTGTCCGTGGTTAAGTCTCCTGCTCATTTTTTAGAACACTTGACAAAAATTCAGTTGACCTAAATTAACTTTTTTTTATTGTTTACATTTGGAGAATTCGTAGAACTTCTTTTGCAACTAGAGATTCTGTTGTTTGGGTGGAGTGGTTCCTTATTATTGTACAATCATTAGTCTTATGAATGACAAACTGTGATTTTGCATAATATACTTTGAAAATACTTCTCCAGGCACGTTACGCCTTATTTGAGTGATTTCACACGGAGATAAATATAATTAAAGCAGTTTTTATACCCATTTTCAATAGTGAAATAAAAAATAGTTATTGCTGTCTTTTTACTTTTCAATTTACAAAATAATAGTTTATTTTTAAAATATTAGAAATAATGGAATCATGAATGCCATGTTATATTTCAAATTTATCATTAAGGGACCTACTCATATGTAATCGAAACACAATTAGACAAATATTTAATTAATAATTAAGTTCTGAAAATATTAAATGCTGCCTAGTCAACCTGAACTCCCAAATGTAGAAAATTTGAAAACTTTAGAAATCGAGTGTGAAAACTCTATTATAACGTTTTTATTTTTACAAACATGAAACATAGCAAATTAATAAAAAGTTCTTAGTTAAAAAAACATAAGAAAATATTTATTTCATTATCATATGATATCATACGATTACCATATTTTATATGTAAGCATATAATTTTTGAATAAGAAGTCAGTTTCGAAGACAGTGAAGGCACTTTGCATTTTTAAATTCGCTTTAATCCATCGCTGGAAGGCATAGTTTATTTATAAGAAAAAGAGCAGGGAGAAATAACAGCATAAGAGGGGGAAGAAAAGCGAAATAAATTATCCTTAGTCTTATATAACATAAGGTAATGATAGGGAAAATATTTTTTTCACAGTGCTTATATACTATTAAGATTCTGATAGGGATTTTTAACACATGTCAATTAAAAGCAAGGGAAACCCTGGGATCTTTTTAAAAAGAATATGCTTGTTGGACATTTTTCTATCTCTTTACTCAGAGTATGTGAAAGCTTATCCTGAATTAATTGATAGAAAAAGTGGAATGAGATCAGGAAATCAGCAATTATTTTTGAATGACTGTAATCTATGTAAATAAAAATGAATGTTTGTCTGTATATCTCTTATGCGGTGCCTTACCACTCATCCGATTGTGATGAAACTTTGAATAGT